>JAVTVY010002850.1:0-32317 GCA_036873755.1 Hanleya hanleyi | reverse complement strand
AGATTGTTGGCATGCAAGGGCAGTCATCGGTCTGATATATACATGTATGTGTTCCAGTGTGGGAGTCTACTATTTATGCTATTATGTTTGTAAATGTAATATTTATTTAATGTATCAGATTGTTGGCATGTCATTGGTCTGTTCCAGTGTGGTAGTCTGCTATTATGTTTGTAAATGTAATATTTATTTAATGTATCAGATTGTCGGCATGCAAGGGCAGTCATCGGTCTGATATATACATGTATGTGTTCCAGTGTGGTAGTCTGCTATTATATTTGTAAATGTAATATTTATTTACTGTGTCAGATTGTTGGCATGCAAGGGCAGCCATCAGTCTGATATATACATGTATGTGTTCCAGTGTGGGAGTCTGCTATTATGTTTGTAAATGTAATATTTATTTAATGTATCAGATTGTTGGCATGCAAGGGCAGTCATCGGTCTGATGTATACATGTATGTGTTCCAGTGTGGTAGTCTGCTATTATGTTTGTAAATGTAAAATTTATTTAATGTATCAGATTGTTGGCATGCAAGGGCAGTCATCGGTCTGATATATACATGTATGTGTTCCAGTGTGGTAGTCTGCTATTGATGTTTGTAAGTGTAATATTTCTCCAATGTATCAGATTGATGGCATGCAAGGGCAGCCATCAGTCTGATATATACATGTATGTGTTCCAGTGTGGTAGTCTGCTATTGATGTTTGTAAATGTAATATTTCTCCAATGTATCAGATTGTTGGCATGCAAGGGCAGCCATCAGTCTGATAGTTATCATTTCGAGATATGGTTCTTTTCATCATAAGATCAGATGCACACCATTATATTGATTTGCCTCATGTATACACTATTCAAGGATGTTTGGATTACATGTATGTACAGTATTGCCCGAAATCAAGTATATTTCTTTTGTGTGTAGAGTAGATAAATAAAACTTGTGGAAATATTGTCAACTGTCAACATGTGTTTACTGACTTTATTTGGCATTACATTTCTTCTCCAGTAGGAACAGTATTGATTTAACAGTTGAAAATTCTATATCCTTCCATTCACAGTACTATTCGTTTCCATCAGGTTTCCGGAACAGGAAACCACAGGTTTCCGGTAGGTTTCCGACATACAAACCCTTGCGGAAACGTACCGGAAACTGACTCACAGGAAAACAGGTGAAACAGATTCCAATAGGTTTCCGGTATGTTTCCAGGTTTCCGGAAACCAAATCATTTCACCCAGTGTATTAGATACAAATCTAGAGAGCTATGATGGAAATGCTCTGACAACTCGTATATTGGTAATTGGTGAGCGGGGTGAGAGTCTGGTCCTGTACATAAATAATAACATTACAAATTTTTAAATCAGAGACGATCTGTCATTTATGGAACACGATGATGATTACGAGTCGTTATTCGTTGAATAAGAAGTAAGTGGGAAATTGTATGTTGTTGGGATTATTTATCGTCCTCCAGGAAAAAATGTTGAAAATTTTAATACCAGTGTTATCGAGATCCCGAATACTCTCAAACTCGAAAAGACAAATTGTATTTTAATGGGAGATTTCAATATTGACCTGCTCAAAACCGACCGACATGGACCTTCCAAAAAATTTCTAGAGATAATGACATCTCATTTTTCTTTTCTAAAATCACGAAACCCACTCGAGTCAAATCAGATTCCGCGACGTTGATAGACAATATCTTTATAAATTTTCACGAAAATTCGTTGACATCTGGAATTTTATTGTCTGATATCACCGATCATTTCGCTATTTTTCATATCTCCAGCAGCGTTCCCTTGGGCGAAACACCAAAGAGCGATATTGCCTACAGGAAAAGCACTGCCGAGCAAAAAAACAAAAATTTGACGAACGTCTATAAAATATAAATTGGGATAGTGTGATCAATGAGGAAAATGATGTCAATAGTGCCCTAGAAAGATTTCTAAATAACTCCAGCCCTATATACGATGAATGTTTTCCTGTCCTCCCAAAAACTGCTTCGAAACAAAAAATTATTAAACCATGGATCAGTCCTGGTATACTCCACTCAATACGAGAAAACAATAAATTGCTTAGAATACACACAAAACCCCCAGACCCAGAGATATTTATGCAATACAGGCAGTACAGAAATAAACTAAATCATACACTACGGTTAGCCAAAAATATATACTATGAAGAGTAGTTTATCCAATATAATCTTGATATTAAGGGTACTTGGAAAACTCTCAATCGGTTAATGAACCGTAAGAAAAAGACCCTTGCCTCGTCAAGTTTCATCAGCAATGGCACATCCATTTGGGATCCATTAGAAATTGCAAATAATTTCAATGACTATTTTAGTTATGTAGCAGGAAAATTAGCACCAGATCTTCCAGATCCATCCCACGATTTTAAAGATTTCTTACACGAAAATCATGAGTATATTTTCTCTCTAGATGCAAGTACAGCTGGTGAGGTTCTCTCAGTGATCTCTATGCTGAAGAATAGCTCACCTGGCGTTGATGACATACGTATGACATTACTTAAACCTGTCGCCAATTTGATCGGAAGGCCTCTAACGCACATAATAAATTTATCCTTCAGAACAGGTGTTGTTCCGCATAACATGAAAATAGCAAAAGTTACCCTGATTTACAAATCTGGAGACAAAACCTTGTTTGAGAATTATAGACCTATTTCAATCTTACCTTGCTTCAGTAAAATTATCGAAAAAATAGTTGCCTATATAATGTATAGTTTTTTTGCGGAATATGATATAATCTGTTGCAACCAATTTGGTGCAAATCACTCCACGTTTCTCGCGGTTCTGTTCTTGTATGAAAAATTAGCTGCCGCAAAGGAATCTAAAAGTTACTATTCGCAACTTTTCTCGATTTATCCACAGCATTTGATACTGTGGATCACGATATTTTGTTGTGTAAATTAAGTTACTATGGTTTTCTTGGCCATGTCAATGATTGGTCTAAAAGTTCTTTAACTAATCGCCAACAATGTGTGAAATTTGTAAACTCCATATCCTCATTTCGACATATAACATGTGGAGTACCTCAAGGTTATATTTTAGGGCCCATTTTATTTCGTCTATACATTAATGATATAAATAGAGTAACGCAACTAGCCGATATTATACTTTTTACTGATGATACTAGACAAAAACAACCTCCATTGAACTGGATAAACTATATGAGTGGTTCTCTTGCAATAAACTCTCTTTAAACATTAAAAAAACTAATACGTGCGTAATATTAGGCCTGAAGTTAGAATTAATGGAGGTATAATTGAAATGGTTGCCTTTTTTAAATTCCTCGGAGTATATTTAAATGATAAACACAACTGGCACACCATTGATGAAATGTGTAAGGAAATCAGTAGAAATATTTGTGTTATTAACCATATCAAAGAATGTTTAATTAAAAAAAACCCTCTTTATTCTCTATTACTCCATGATATTCCCTTATCTTTCCTATTGCAATGTTGTCTGGGACAACACCTATTCCACACATTTTCCGCTAACGATGCTCCAGAAAGAGCAATTTGTGTTATAAATTTATCCAGTAAATACGAACACACTGCGCATATCTGTACGAGTTTGAAAATATTAACCTTGATAGAACTGAATTATTACCTACTTCTCCAGTGTACTCACAAATGTTTTCACCATTCAAATTTAGTGCCTTTATATTTTCGGGATTATTTTGCCAAATTATCCACTGTCCACCGATATCAAACCCGACAATCTAATTTGAACCGCCATAGGCCTTTCTATTCTACCGATCTTTCGATCTATACAGTCAAAATAAAAGGTCCTAGGGTCTGGAACAAATTGTCCTCCAGTTTGAAAGAATGCATATCGATTTCTCTCTTAAAATCTAAAATTAAAACTCAAATTTATAATTAGTTACAATGCCTCATACCTACTATTCTGACTACTAACCCGAAACGCCCGTGAATGAAAATGAAATACAGCAATATTTTCTTTTGTATTCGCCCACTATATGAAAACAATATAATTTCGACACCAGGAATAAAACAAGCCCAATGGGGTTTTAATCCCGCCAATGTATATATGATAAATTAGTCAGAATTTCATGCATGTTATTGATGAAATAAATTTCAATTCAATTCTCTTCCTAAACGATTCTGAATAGGCGTTCAATAGCGTTGACTGGGGGTGAGTGAGTGAGTAGTAAGGTTTAACGTCGTTTTCAAACTTGTTCCAGTCATATCATGACGGGTGTTGACTGGGATTTTATACAGTTAGGACTGCTGTTTTTCGGGTTCTGTGAATCGATCAGTAAATCCCAGAATGGCTCAAACCCTTGTGTGCGAAGCCGTGGATTTCAGTTTTCGTTTTCCGAACTAGAACGTGGATGTTGATCCGGTATGAACTTTAGCTAATCCAGTGAAACGGGATGAAAACGTTAAAGGTATCCATCTCAAGTTCTTAAGTTAAAATTATTAGGTTAAATACTGGAATATGAAGAGGAGACTCTTTTAATTAAAGATGGTCTAGAGAATCAATAACGCGAGCTATTGACATTTTAGAAGACTTTTCAAGCTGCTCTGGATTGAAATTAAAGGGGGCGAAATCACCATCTCAATGGATTGAGGTTCTTAAAGGCTCCATAATAAAACTGTGCAAACATTACAGGATAAACTGGGATCTGGAAGGGTTCAAATTACTAGGGATACAGTTCAGCCCAGACCTGGATGAGATATCCAACCTAAATTATGCACCGGAACTTGGAGCTATAATACAGTGGATAGGATCATGGTTTTAAGCGACCCTTTACATGAATTGGGTAATTAACAGTCATCAAAACCGTTGCCTTACCACTTGGCACCAGCCCACTATTAATTTTGTTACTTGTTATATATTAGCATAAAAAAATCAGAAAACTACCGATGCATAAATCCACTTGGCATGACAATATTCACCTTGTGGGACACTAACTGTGAAAGTTTTGACAGATGTTGACCATGGAAATGTCAAATTCTTGCCACTGACAGCTGATTGGTGCTGCAGAATGTCATTCAATTTGTAAACAGGGAGCCTTCTCACCCTTCACTGATCATGTCTCGATCCACTATGCTTTTCCCAAAGTGGCCCAAATAAACACCAGGAAGTACAGTTTGAAGCCTCATCTGCAAGTTGAATTATCAGATGTACCAGAAATGCTGAAAAATCGCAGCTCATAAAATCCGTAAAGATCTGCTCTCAAATTTCTAAACAATGTAGGTGGCACTGACCCGGAAGTGATTAACTGTAGTCTGATGCCACTTCTACCGTGTCTGGTTTCAGCCCTACAAAACTGTCGACAAAATTCATGAACGACCTGCAGACATTTTTAATTGATTTTATCTGGTGAGTTGGGCGGGAGAAAATAAAACGTAACCTTTTTTTGGAACTGAAGATGAAGAGGCGTGGGCGGGGGTGACATCGTTAACATCCAAACTTTCATTGAGTATTTGAACTTACTATGAGTGAATCTTATTATCGAATTTCCAAAATGAATTAAAGTAAGACATATTCAAGAATGTCGGAATAAATATATATAATCCATAAGCTTTCCAATTTTACTTGGGAATACCAAAAGTGTAAAGAACATTTTTTTTGGAAAGAAGTAGTTGTAACATTGTGCAAATTTATGCACGTTTATCTTAACACGGATACTAATTCAGGTAACGACTTAATATATGACATTTCAGAAGAGAATTCGCACCAAACCGAACATTTTTTTTCTTACATTACGCTGTCATGCACAATATATCGGCAGCTGTTTACCGTCTCAAATATTTACGACCAAGATATATTTTCAAGTCATACTGAATGGATTGAATTATTTTAGTATATTGCATCATCTGCTGCCTCGCTGAAATGCCAAAATGATCAAAATGCTGGTTTCTGGTGGGAACGTGTGATCATTGTAATGTCCCTATCTGTCTCAAGATGAACTGGCCGATATCAGCACTAATCCAATCAGTCTCATGGTATAACAGAATGATCAGAGACCCGGCTGAGGCTGCTGAAGTTGTCAGATACAAACATTACAGGCTAGATTTAACCGGACTATCCTCCATTTTTGGATTTTTTACCTGCATCAGTGGCTATTTATTCACTGTTAGTGGAACTCAGAAACCTGGAATAATTATACAAGTTTATAATAAATGCATGGACTCACCGTGCCTGCAATAATACAATATCCGGTTCAGAAAGATTTGTTTGATCTGTGCTAACCTCTGAAATAAACCGGAAGGGTCGTCCTGAATTTATACGCTTGACATGGCGGGTGGGGACAGATTTCGTAATATTATTTGCATTGTCCTCCTTTCGAATTGGCACTTTTGGGCATCTGTTTGTAGAAGAAACATTCCTAGTTAACATATGACTAAATTCGACAGTATCACGCTTCTGGTTTTTCAAAACAATCAACTTTAATCAACAAAATTGCCGAAAATTAATGTTTTCAAGAGTATCGTATCGCAAAAATGACAATAATTCAATGGGAGGACTAACACGCTCGTAACATGTTTCCGAATATGTAGGAATATATGGGCCATCCCTTCAAGAAGTAATCATAGCGTTTGTTATCGTATCTCTACATACCCGGGCCTGATCGCTAAGCCCAGATATGTGCTTTAGCTAGCTGAAAACTGCTGTATTTGGATGGGGGTTCATGTAGCAAAAACCATATAGCGCGCAAAGTATTTGATGAAAACGCGTGAAATTTTTCAAGCTTCCGGGCAATTGAATGATGCAAGCCCATGTCTCATATCAGAGTGATCGGATGAAAATGACCCACCTAATCGGCGTAAGGCTCCTAAATAAAAAAAATTCCCGATCCGTTAACCTAGACGTAATCTCTGCCAAAGAGCAGAAATTTTCTCGATTTTTTTCCGCCTTCGTTGCAACGATTAATGGAAAACCGTTGGTACCACTGGCAAGTATGGTATTTGTTCTATTCAACTGCAAATTTTATTTTGATTCACTGCTCGATAACATGCCTCGCCAGGGGACTATTTGTGGGGCCTGAACACTGCTTTCAGCAGGCAGAGAAAACGGCACAATTAGGACCTCGTGTGTAGAGGCGCGCACAGCTTGAAATTTTGACTGATAATGTTTGACAAGAAGTTTGTGACCTTGTAGCACTGAAAATAAACTATTTAATGTCGAAAGATAAAAGTCTAAATTCAATTAGGGAATCAGCGACGTACAATTTTGTTAATACTGCCGAACGTGTAAATTATTTAGGAGTCTGATGCCAGAACACAAGTTTTTGCTTTCTTGTTTACGTGACGGATGTTTAACCCCTTCATAGTTTGATTCTTGAAACTATAGTCGATAGTCTACTAAAAATAGGCCTACTTTTGACTGAGGGCTAGGCTCTAATATACTGTTGGCCTATATTTATAACTTATAAGCGACATCATACAATGGTGTGGGAATATAGAACAGCGTATGTAGCACGAGGTCATACGAACCTTAAAGGTGGTTGTTCTGAATGTATTGAAGTCAAAGACACCCCAGCGACTGACCCTTGGATGTTATGGTGTTACTCTATCGGTGCCAGATCAGAGATTGTGCACAGACGTAACAGAGAATGACCCTTGGATATTATGGTGTTTCTGCACAAGGCGTCAGATTCGACATTCAGTATTATGTTGGTATTGTGGGAAGTTGATGCTGGGCGGACATCGGGCCTCACAGACTAGTCTTTTGTGTTAAATGCCGTCATTTTCATCTGACGACGAAACAGCTCACCTATCCCCAGTGTACGAGTTGTCACGGCGAAACAGCTCACCAACTACCAAGGTACGAGTTCTCAGAGCATTTCCATCATAGCTCTCTATATTTGTATCTAATACCGCTTATGTCGGTGCTAGGGGCCGTGTGGTCATATCATCCAAGTTGCCACATGAACAGGTACAATAAAATCGTACCTGAGATACAACACATATCACGAATCGTTAGATTCTTGGTATGTGCTTTAGAATAGGTTAACCGGAAGACTATACTGTGAAGTCATGTGGCTCTGCCAGTATGTCGGCACCTCTTCTCACTTCTCTTTTATGTGTTGTAATTGCTGAAGGAATTTCTTTCTGTGGGAATTCCCCTGACCCATGGCCTAGCAGACGACAGACGTTTCTATTAAATAAATTTTATTTTCATTGTAACCCTGGCCGTTTATATGTTTTTTGAGGACATTGGCTTTATCGCATTGTGATTCCTTAAAAACAATTTCAACTGTTATATTTTTGGCCACGAACACGAGATAAACATTGACAGTGGACCAATATACTTCCATATGTTCCGGGGGTTTCTCCGACAAGTGGCGCGACTCAGGGCGGCCTGGATAGACATGGTGAAAGTAGTCCCTCTTTTTTCGGAGGATGTGATACGGGAAATGCGATACGGAATAAGAAAACATGCCTTTGTATTTGTTACATAGTATACATAGGTATATGATAAATCCTATTACACTGCATATGCATTTGAAAGAAACTGCAGATAGTTCCAGTGGCACATCATATTTAGGCCTATATCTCAACAAAAATGAAGCAGGCTTTCTCTCTCGTCGAGTTTACGACAAGAGAGATGATTACAATTTACAATGCTTTGATCAATACCTGTCGCCGGTTTCCTATTCCTCGGTATACATAATGAACCATGGTGGTCTCCTTCTTGTGGATATGCATCATACGACCACATTATACACGCACATATACAGTCCATGATCGGCTAGGTAGGTTATTCGTTGTACGGCATATTAAACGTGTAATTGTCGATGTCTATTAGTATCCCTAAAGTTCGCCGCGGAATTATTCGCTTACTTCATTACTGTCGTGGGAGACGGAAGAAAATTTGGTCTTATGAACGTAAGTAACACATAAATATCTGCAGGGCACAATATATGTATACAGCCGCTGGGATTGATGGTAATCAGTGTCAATAAATCAGTCACACCTAGGAGTAACAAACCCGGGTTGCAAGATATTAATCGAGTTGCAAGCGTATAGATTGTTACCTGATACGAGACGAAGATTCAACCTGGGTCATATGCATAAAGCTGAACTTTGTTAAGAACCTACGTAAGCAAGTGGTACAGCTCGTCTAAATGAAATATATAATAACAAATAAAAAGCAGCTAAAGAAGCCGTCACGGTCTATTAAACATAGGCCTGCTATAGAAATCGGTACACCCCAATAATATATAAAAGCGTAATCTCACACGAATTGATATTAAACCACAGGTGGATATTCTGACTGCATTGTAGCCAAAGACATCCCAGCGACTGACGCTTGGATGTTATGGTGCTAACGTATTGCTCTTTGCTGCCTTGCTGACATAATTGAAAAAAGGTTGGTTGCTTCTCTTGTAGAAAACCACCTTGTTAGGGTTCCATGCCAGTACGGCTGGAAACCTATTGTTTTTGCTATTATTAGGGTTGCAAGCCAGAGGCTGCAAACCTCTTATTATTGGTATTATTAGGGTTGCAAGCCAGAGGCTGCAAACCTCTTATTATTGGTATTTTTATTTTTATTTTTATTATTCCGCCAGATTTTGTGACCTGTTTTTCTTCAACGCCGCTATAGCGATGTAGTTGAAACTTCGCACAGTCATTGGGATCGGTTAGATCTAATGCATATCCAAAGAGGAAGCCGATTCGCCCAAAGGCTTGGCGGCCATCTTGGATTTACCCTCCAAAAAAGCATTATTTCAAAGATCTTCTCCTCTGGAACCGCTGTGTCGATTGACTTGAAACTTGGTACACATGATCTATGTATCTGGGGCTCTCAAATTACGATTTGAAAATTTGCTCCGTAAAACAAAATGGCCGCCATTGACCAATCAAAATTGTCGGTTTTTCAAATGACGGATTTGGTCACGTATATGCACTGTGATATGGCGATCACGAATATGCAAAAATTTTGGTCCTCGGCCACGTGGTTTGGCCGCCACCTTGAATTTTGTCAGAAACGGAGCACAACTTGTAGAGCCTATATCTCTGGAAGTACGATAGGTACAGCCTTGTAGTTTGTTGTATTATATTGTCCAGGAGCAGCTCTTTCGAAAATGCGTCAACCGTTTTCACCTATCTTCAATAGTTTTGCCGCTATTCTCCATCGCATTTCACCCAAATTTGTCAATTATCGGATTTTTAATGTAACAGATTTCGATAGCGGAAGTGACTATGTAAGTTATGGGACACAACGATGATGAATTTGGTGAGTTCGTGGTAGTTGAACCCATTAGATCTAATGAATACCCAAAGAAGAAGCTGATTGGTCAGATGCTTTGGCGGCCATCTTGGATTTACCATAAAACCTTTAAGAACTTCTTCTCTGGAACCGCTAGGTCGATTGACTCTAAACTTGGTACACATGATCTATGGATCTGGGGCTCTCAAATTACGATTTGAAAATTTGCTCCGTAAAACAAAATGGCCGCCATTGACCAATCAAAATTGTCGGTTTTTCAAATAACGGAATTTTGTCAGAAACTGAACACATCTTTTAGGGACTATAATTCTGGAACTATAGGTGGTACAACCTTACAGTTTGTTGCATTATATTGTCCAGGAGGAGCTCTCTCGGAAATATGTCAACCATTTCAACGTAGCTTTAATAGTATCCCCGCTATTCTCAGATGTAAATCACCCAAATTTGCGAAATGACAGATTGTTCTTCAGTGGTAAGTATATAGGTTAGATCTAAAGGGAAGCAAATGACGTTTTGCCAAATAAGGTGGCTTCCAGTTCTAAAACTACTGCTGTTGGTTCATTGCCGGCGATATGTGCTTGCAACCCGAGGATTGCCGCTCGCGGCTATATTTATTTTTCTTCTTCTTCCGCCGTATTTTGTGGCAAAATTTCCTCAACCGCCTTTCAACCGATGAAGCTGAAACTTCGCCCATGTATTGGGGAAGGTAAGATCTAATGCATACCAAAAGATGAAGCTGATTGGTCAGATGCTTTGGCGGCCATCTTGGATTTAGCCTAAACCCTTCCAAGATCTTCTTCTCGAGAACCGCTGTGTCGATT
The DNA here is from genome assembly GCA_036873755.1 of Hanleya hanleyi. NCBI lineage: Eukaryota > Metazoa > Mollusca > Polyplacophora > Lepidopleurida > Hanleyidae > Hanleya > Hanleya hanleyi. Next base: position 21,275 of record JAVTVY010002850.1, on the reverse strand, counting down.
GACTCGAAACTTGGTACACATGATCTCTGGATCTTGGTCTCTCAAATTACGATTTGAAAATTTGCTCTGTAAAAAAAAATGGCCGCCATTGACCAATCAAAATTGTTGATTTTTTAAGTATCGGATTTGGACAGGAAAAGTAGCAATATATATGCAATGGGATATGGCGATCACGAATATGCAAAAATGTTGGTCCTCGGTCACGTGGTTTGGCCGCCATCTTGGATTTTGTCAGAAACGGAGCACATCTTGTAGAGCCTAACTCTTTGGAACTACGATAGGTACAGCCTTGTAGTTTGTTGTATAATATTGTCCAGGACCAGCTCTTTCGAAAATATGTCAACCGTTTTCACCTATCTTCAATAGTTTTCCCGCTATTCTCCATCGTATTTCACCCAAATTTGTAAATTATCCGATTTTTAATGTAACGGATTTTATTAGCGGAAGTGACTATATGTAAGTTGTGGGACACAACGATGATGAATTTGGTGAGTTCATGGTAGTTGAACCCATTAGATCTAATGAATACCCAAAGAAGAAGCTGATTGGTCAGATGCTTTGGCGGCCATCTTGGATTTACCCTAAACCTTTCGAGATCTTCTTCTCTGGAACCGCTGGGTTGATTGACTCGAAACTTGGAACACATGATCTATGGATCTGGGGCTCTCAAATTACGATTTGAAAATTTGCTCCGTAAAACAAAATGGCCGCCATTGACCAATCAAAATTGTCGGTTTTTCAAATAACGGATTTGGACGGGGAAAGTGGCAAAATATATGTTATATGATAGGGTGATCATGAATATGTAAAAATGTTGCTCCTGGGTCACGTGGTTTGGCCGCCATCTTGAATTTTGTTAAAATCGGAACACATCTTGTACAGGCCAGAGCTCTGAAACTACGGAAGGTACAGTCTTGCAGTTTGTTGCATTATATTTTCCAGGATCAGTTCTTTCGGAAATATGCCATCCATTTTTACGTAGCTTCAATAGTTTTGCCGCTATAGAGGAATCAAAATTGTCAAATTTTCAAACAATGCCGAAAATGACCTAATTTGAGAAATACTTTTGTGTAATATTACACGAACGACGAGTCGGATTGTTCTCAAATTTGGCATACATACTCGCTGTATAACTGCTATGATGACAGTAAAATTTCAGCATGATCGCATTATTAGTTTCCGAGGTATGCTAGAACGTAACATTTGAGTAGGTCTGAGCTTATGGCTGAAACTATACTTAACAAAAGCAGACTGTGAGAAGCGCTATCTCCGGGCGACTAATTTCCAAGCTCAACGTTCTCCAATCAAGTCACAGTCTGGACTCCAGGGACCGTTTTCTGTACCTATTTCAACGTACTAACATTTTCATTTCGATGAAGGAGCCATCCAGAGCGAAAACAAAGGTCAGAAACGTGTTTCCCACGTGTTGTTGACCAAGAAAAAGTGGTTTTTGAAGCTCGATTAGCGAGAGTAGATCTAGAAATGTTAATTTTTTTCCACGAAGTCGGTGTCAGTGATATTAAGTCATTAACATAATTATACAATTAAATATACAATTAAATATTTATATAATTACACATCCCTTCGCTCCCGTGTTTATCGGATTTTGCAAATCCATTTTGCCAGGGACGGATAAAATTCTGCAATAGGGCTAAAAAACAGATATTGGTACGTCATAGCAATGGCTCGAAAATAGGGTGATTTATAGGAATAAGCGTGTATCCTACTAACATTTCGGTCATAGTTTACCCTAGGCCCTCCCGTCATGTGGTTCTATTCCGACACCTGTGGTGCCATATCTGGACAAGAGGAATTCCCGGTAATCACGTGACCATCAAGTTTTTCGCATATGTTGATCAGTGGTTTGAGTGTTCGAGAAACTGTAAAGACTTCAGTTATTTCTCCGTTGTGAATGCGTCTGTTTACAGTTTAGACCTCAAACAAAGTAACACGGTAAGATGTAGAATATGAGGCACTGCACTTTAATTGAACATTTGTAGGTGATGGTATTGTTGTCCTTTCTGCATCATTGTGAAATAACAACAACAACAACAACAATAAAAACATTTGTCAGAAACTGAACACATCTGAACTCCTGCTGTTGGTTCATTGCCTGCGATATGTGCTTGCAACCCGAGGATTATTGGATAATATCATTTCATACTTTTATTGTTCCATTTCATTTAATCCTAGCTTAAATAATTTTTCCGCTATTATCAAATGTAATTCTTTCACGTTTGCGTATTAACAGAAAAATGCCCATTCCATTGACTGTTTTAGGCAACCTCTGCCAGAGAAGAATTTGTTTTCATTTGTTTCTACCACTGTTGTGACGTATAATAAATGAAGGCCAGTGGTAGGTGTTTGGAGTTTGAAATCTGTTCGATTTCGCTCAAAGCTTGATTTTAATTCGGGGCCTAATATGATGTTAATCAGAGGGACTATTTGGGTGTCTGTGCCCCTCTTTCTCAAGGCAGAGAAAAAGTATGTCCCCAAAGAACAATGCAAACCCAGACAGACATTCTGGTTGTAATAGACAGTCTGTTGTAATATAAACATTCACGGATACGTGACATCTGTTTTCGCCTGAACGTGGATGATCGCTGTTTACAGAAACGACCCTGCCACGTTAAATGTCCTGATCTAATAGCCGGCCATAGTAACCAAGTGTATGTTCTTCTGCAGAGTCTATTTCCACTTTGTATTTTGTGTGCGTGCTCTTGAGCAGTTGACCCGTACTCGAGCTTTGCAGAGGGACAAGTTGTACAACATTTCAGAATAATAACTCATATCAATCTCTGGTCTATCCAGACGGTACTCTATAATATTTGTAGATAAGGACGGTTTACCAGTCACACTTTATGCATAATTGATTGTCTTCATTCATCGAATCCTGAATCGACTGGTTTATTTTCACATGAACCGACCTGGGCAATTTTGGCAGTTAAGTGCAAAACTGACGATATATATATGCGGTGTTATATGGAGATGAAGACTATGCCAACAGGTTGTGGTTTGGCTGGTATCACAGCAAATCTTCAAAGCCGGCTAATGCTCTTGAAATATAAACAAAATCTTTATATAAGCTGACAAGATTGTTGTGAGTGACTATCCTTGGGTATCGACAGTTCCATTTCGGATTCTCGTCAAAGAGAGGCAAGAACTTTATATTAGCCGACACAAAGCATTTCTTCTGTCTGACTATCCTTGGACATCGACTGATCCTTCACGGGTTGTTTGACAAAACTATATTACTGTGATCGCTTTTTCATATGCATTTTGAAGTTTATCAGTACATCTATCACAATTTGCCGACACGAACCACTAATACGTATGTGACTGTTCTTGGACATCGACTACTCTTGTTCATGCTGTTTGACAAAATGATAATGGTATATTCTGTGAAAACTTTTGCAGATGGATTTCCTCGTGCGTTCAGTTATAAACTGTATTTAAGCAGACACGAATGTACATAAGCGGTTACTGTGTAGGTTAGATGTAAAAGGTAGCAATGAGGTCACCTGCAGCAAAGGTAGGTCTTTAAACAACGCAAGTTAATCCCGGATCTTACGTTATGACCGTCGGGAGACACCAGACAGTGAAATGTGGAGCGTATTCTAACCTGTAAGCGTGATAAACATTAAGGATTCGCACTCTTTTGCATCAAGTTTTAACATTTACTTCGTCGAGAAGAAAAAGAAAACGTGCAATAGATAACGAACGGGAGAAGATGTTCACAATGCGCTCAATAAAAGATTATAATATTTACACGGAGCAAAAGTTTTCTAGTGATTGTGAAGAAGAAAGATACAATTGCACGTTCCTAAATTAAACTAATACGACAAATTCGCTTAGACATATAAAGAATACAAGAGCATAAACTTTTCAAAAATGCGAATACATCACACAAGCAAAAGACTCACAAAGAAAACAAATATACTGCTTTTATAACTTTTTCATTTCCATTCATGTCTCGATTATCTACCTTCCTTCGCATCTGTTGCTATCGCATTTTCTAGTTGGACTTCGACCATCTCAACCTTGATAATCGACGGTTATTTCTACAACAACTCGAATTTCGACATATTGTTCAATATGCACGGTACAGTGGCCAAAAATTTTGTTTTCTTTAGAATTCTAAAATCATAACTTTATTATTAGGGCGCCAAGCCGTACGGCTTCCGGTTCCAGTGTTGTTGCTCCATTGCCTGTAATGGCGCATGGAACCCGATGATTGCAGCTTGCTGCTATATTTTACATTGTTTTTGCTTCATACACATTTGGAGCTGGTACTGTCATACGAAATAGCTCTTTCGATTATTGACGTGAAAATTCTTTTATATTAAATATATCGGATCTAAAAATCGATGTACATGTAAACCATGAGCTGCCAAAATATGTCCGAATAGCAACGCTTTTTGGTTACAAAACAGCAACGGCTAGGCATTACTGATTGACCAGTCAAAGGATCGCTCCTGGTGAATATTTTTTGTTTTATTCAAGGTGTTACGTGGCTGTGATAAACAAGCTTCCAAAAGCTTAATCGATAGATGTATCAAATAAGTAGAATAGGTCAAGAAGATGAGTGTTAGTGTTAGCTGTCCTTGTAATGGCAAATCGCTCAACCAAAAAGTATGTGAACAATTCGAATTCGAATGTCTGAGATCCATTCTGCACAGAGAGCTTCTCTCACCCAGGTATATTGGATATTGCCAGAAGTAATGCTAACCTTTCGTATAACAATAGCCCATAGTGTACTAGTGTTTGTCATTCACAGCTGTTCTTGATCTCCAGTTTATACACATGTACGGGCTGCCACTGTCTCCTCCCTCTTCATTTCCAGACATACAGACCCTCATCAGACAGAATGAATCGTAAACGATTGCGTGATATAGACCATGGTTGGGCATGGTTTGTGATGGGCGCAAGCTTTGTCCAGCAGATGCTTCTTGGGATGTTTCATTACAGTTTTGGGGTAATTCAAGTCGTTCTACTTGATACCTTCCAACAGGGGTTGGTTGAGACAACATGGATTTTCGGTATTGCCTCAAGCCTTGCATGTCTTCCAGGTAGGTTTTGAATGAAAAATACAAGCGTCTAGTCCGTCATTCATAATTCAGCCGTCGTCCATTAAAGAATATCTGTGTCCATAATCCAAAGACCTATTCCATATCCATATAACAGTATTAGCACCAAATTCAAATAAGCTAATACTATTAGAACATTATCTTGTGTTGATGAGCAGTTTTATTATTATGAATTTACTTGGAGATAATTAAATATTGAGAACAAACTATTACAATAAACCGTCCGATGATAGAGTTTGCCTTGGGATACGCAAAAATCAAGCCTCCAAACTTCACGATCAGCTGTTTCTGTTGTTTCATCAGTAGTGTAGATGGAATGAGAATGTTTGTCTCTTCAAATTATTTTAGCAATCTGATGGTATTCCATCAAGACAATGACTCCAATCATGGTTAAATTTTGCATCTATCCTGTCCGAGGAATTCATTTCACTTCGATCAAAATCCCAAATATATATTTTTATTATAGGACCGTTGGTTGGTATCCTGACAAACGTTACGTCCTGCCGAACGACCATGATGATCGGAGGCATCCTCATCTTTGTGGGTCTTATCTCCAGTACCTTTGTCACAAGTCAGGAACATCTCTACGTCACGTTCGCTCTACTAGCAGGTGCTCATTTTACATAGGGTAGGGTGTACGTATGCATTTGAGCGTCAGTAACCAGCCGTTGTTCATGAAGAATTAAAGGGCACATAATAGAGACACTCTCTTTGTAAAGGGCACTAGGGCCAAAATTCCAACAGACATCAAATAATACATATTGAAACTGCAATGTCAACGTGTTCAGCACACACTCCATGATTGTGAAAACTTGCTAGGCTTTGAAAGAATCAAAAAGACACAAGCAGAAAAAGGGCATGGGAGCCAGTAAATTCAAATAATATATATCACCTATAGCTGACGAATCTCTTTGCAATGAACCGTCTCTTTATCTTTCTTCTTCTTCTTTCTAGCCCCTCAGCTTCCGTTGTATAATTTTCTTTACTCTTCAACGCCTGAACGGACAGATCTTATATTTATAATATGTATCGGTTACATGTTCAGTGGGATCAAGGTTAAAGTAATTCGCAATCTGATCAAAATTGATTTTTATACATCGATTATATTTCTAAAATGAGAAATAATCAAAACCACCGTGGTAGAAATTGGTCGAATGTCCAGTCTTCCCCTGACTGAATATTTGGATCCACTTGGTTATTAAGCCTCCAGCCAATAAAATTAATGCTATGCTCAATAATTGTTTTAGAATATGGAAATTCACACTTCGTTACTTGAATTCGACATTCAGTAGGCATTCAGTGTGTAGACGTAGTAATGATAACGTAGATCATACAGATTTCTAGGTCCTTCTTATCTGGGGGTCGGGGGTTATTAGTTACACGGTTCGTCAGCGACCCAACACAGAAATATATTGGGTCAGTAATATTTATATTGGACAAGGCGTCAGCCGAGCCCAAAATAAATGTTACTGACCCCATATATTTCTGTATTGGGTCACTGACAAACCGTGTAACGAATTCATCCCGCTGAAGACTTTTTCTGAACACGCTAATGTTCATCAGAAAAATCATGTGAGAAAGGGTTTCTTGTGATCAACACTGTTGTTTTTGCTCACGAAACAAAAAACTCGCATGTGAAGTTACAAATTTGAAATATTCATTGGCGTTCAAAATCGCGGACTACGATGAGATACGTGATGTTCACAAAATGAATGCTATCCAATTTGGAAGTACAGTCAAATACTTGTAAAACAAAATGAAGCCCGAGCAGTGATCGACGCGAGGCAGCCGACGCGAGTGCTTTGAGATCTTTGAGAAGGAGCTACTTTGAATGGAGATAACCTATTTACTCACCACGATTTACAATCGACGGCGGTGAATGGAAAAATATTGGGAGACCATCTGACCGTGATCGCCCGTTTTCATTGGACGATTTTGTCTGAAGCAGGATAAAATATAAACCAGGTTTATAGCATTGGTGTTCACAGAACACTTGTCACCGATATATTGAAACCAGAAGCAGCACGACATTCTGTGGCAATACTGCATAACAAGGTGTGGAACGCGTAACACTGTATATATTTACAGGCAAAACACGCCTTATACGTACTTCATATGCGTGAATAATCATGGTAAGGGATACATTCATCAATATGTATGATCAAGTGAACAATGTCCATGACAAAGGTAACAAGTGAGCCGACGGTATGGCAGACGTCACTCTAACCCACTTTATTTAAGGATTATTCTGTATTTTATTGCAACGAAGAAATCCATGTGTCGCGCATGTGAGCTCAAATATGATCCATATGAGATGCAGCTTTGCCAGAGTATATAGCAATATGCATATATATATGCCTGAATGGGAACAGAACGGTCCACCTCTTACGCTATACGTGTTAGAAGATAATTGTTTCAGGGAGTTATTTCCATTAGTTCACCAGAAGTTCTTTATACATTGATGAAATAAAGATGCTATCGGGGATTGGTAACATTTGTGAACGAAAGACTTTTGCCTATTGTGAATGCCAGTTTTAATTGAGAAATATGTTTTTCGTTTCTTTGTAGGTCTGGGGTCCGGCGTTGTTCATCCGCCGAGTATGGTTGTCCTTGGGTTTTACTTTGAAAAACACTTGAACTTAGCTACTGGAATTGCGGTCACGGGTTGTGGCATAGGCATGATGGTCGGTCCAGTGCTGACCAGTTACATTAACAAAATATACGGCTGGAGAGGGATGTTTCTTCTACTCGCTGGAATGATGGCCAATCTTTTTGTCTGTTCGTTCATTTGCTCACCGTCTGTTGTTGAATGTAGTCTCTCATCAGCTAAACACAGAATGGTGTCTCCAACGACAAGCGTACAAAACACGAAGACAGTTGAAGAGAAAGCTTCTTGCTGTGTGCGCTTATATCGAAATGCCTGTGTGAAGTGGATTCTCAATTTTCCAATGCTGGCGTTTTGCAGCAGTGTTTTTCTGTGGGGTATAACTTTGCCGATAGTTTTTCTCTATTTACCACTTTTTACAGTGGAACACGGGGCGACAATTTACCAATCTTCTCTCTTATTCATTGTCATGGGTATATGTAGCGTGGTATCGAGAACTCTATCTGGGATAGGAGTAAACCATGGTGCCATTGACAAATACTTTTTGTATTTTGGCTCCTTTGGTCTCATTGGTCTTCTTACTATCGTCTTTCCGTTAATTCCGAACACTTTCACTGTCTCAATGCTCTACGCCGGCTTGTTTGGAATCTGCACAGGTGGCCCGTATGTAGTTCTGACAACTATCACCAAGGACATTGCTGGACTGCGTCACCTGGCTATAGCATACGGGATCCAATTATTTGTGTGCGGTGTCGCGTTCATGCTCGGCCCTCCACTTGCAGGTAAAATTAAAATGGTAAATAAAGATAAATAGCTATGGATATACAATTCCTAATCGTTTGTAAGAAATTTATTTAAAATAACGACGTATGTGCATAAAGTGATTACAATATTCTCGTGAACAAATATGAAAATGAATTCTCCATGAGCAGACAGCGTCGACTGCTACACGATTACGTACATGTAATACATACTTGATTCCAGGTGTGCTGGTGGAAACGTCGGGATCCCACACTTGGGGCTTTGTTTTAGCCGGTAAGTCTTTCATATATAGTGAGTATATGTTGAGGTGTATGGTAAAATTCTAGAACTGAATATCACTTGAAGTATTGTTCATCGCGGCGTATTACAAGAGTGGATGGGTAACACAATTTGCATACCCTCTCCCCAAACATATTAATAAGCGATAGATACTGTTGAACGAGAAACAACTTTACATCATCGAGAATGAATTCAAATACGACTGTCAAAATGCAGAGAGTCGAAACGACGTCATTGCCCACGAGATGTCATGCCAAGATTAGGCACCAGCCAATGCTGTAGGTTAGACGACACCATTAAAATTCCTTACTCATTATGCAGTAAATTCGGCAGGCAAAACTATATTTTCACTTTTCCGTTGGTCAGTATTTTCAAACCAGCCCGCCTGATGGACAATCACTTCAAAGAAATCCAAAACGCAAAGTCAGCCCATGTTGCTTTCTGCAGACATTGTTCCAGCTTTCTTGTATATATTTCATTGTCAAATAATCCAGAAGAAATTAAATATATATGATATCAACCACTCCTTCCAAGGATCAATTACAGCCAATCAGCGGAACCCTATTTCCTGTGATATTTCAGCTTGTATACATAATTAATTGTGTTATCAAACCTGTAACATTGGCCGTACCGATACTGCATTAATCGATAATAGTGGCTTTCAAAACCGAACAATGTTGAAGATGGTTTCATCCCGAAGTTAATTAGACATTTGTGAACAGAGGTATCCCCGGTAAAGGTCCGTTAATAGGATAATCCGACATGGTCATTGCTAATAAATGGCTTGTTGCCTAACTTCGGGGTGGCGTTAATGACGTCTTTTAGCGCCTCCTACGGCCACATTCCCATATCACGATATCTGGCTACACTAGACTGAGTGTAGCTGTCTTCATGATTTCTTCACATCAAAGACCACGGATAACATAGCATCACGGAATATCCTTAGTCTAAATCCCTTGATTGGTGAATTCTAAATCCCGAAAGGAACTCTCGTATACTTTTGGTTGGTGAGGAGAATTAGGGGGTTGTTCCACCAACAAGAGTGTCTGAACATGTAATCATGTATATCATTGGCTGGTGTGGAGAATTAGGGGATCGTTCCGCCAGCCAGACTGTCTAATCGAAAAAAATAACACGGCCAGTGTGGTTTTACACCTCCGACATTTGCCGTAATGGAGTCGAGTGGAATGAAGTTATCTCTGGCGGTCTTATCTCGAAAAGACGGTGGGAAATGTATGCCGATTTTTCTATGTTTGTGGTGGGTCATTTGTGGCAGCGAATATTGGGGGAATATACTTTTCTAAAGATGTGCTCGGCCCATTTACTACATATTAACTAAGGCGATTATTTAGTGGTTTCGAACCTGTACCATTGACTGGTGTGGAGAATTAGGGGATTATTCCGCCAAGCAGAGTGTCTGAACATGTAACTGAGACACTGTTTTTCACTTCTATGCTATACTAACGTTAATAAACACGAGCCAATTCTCTGTATCAAATTTTTGTCCCCCGCCGAAACGCGGCCGGGGACTTTAAAATGGTTCTTGCTTCTATGTGTCCGTGCATGCACGGACATGTCCGTGCAAATACTTCGTAAGCAATAACTTCTAAATGCTTTGTCGGATTCCTCCGAAATTTGGCGTCTGCATTCTTTGCGACAAGATGTCTCTTGGTATTGCATTTCAGCAAGATCCGCCTGTAGGTGGCGCCACTGGGTCTTGTTCCAATCTTTAATGCATGTCCGTTCATGTTTGTTCAAATCCTTCGCGAGCGATAACTTTCGAACAATTTGTCGGATTTCTTCGAAATTTGGTAAATGCATTCCCTGCGACAAAACACCGTTGGTGATGCATTTCAGCAAAATCCACCCGGAGGTGGCGCCACTAGAGTTCATTCCATTATTCCATGCTGCAAGTGATAACTTAGAAACACTTGGTCGAATTTCTTTGAAATATCCTACATATGTACCTTTCTGGGTAACATGAGAAACGTTGCGGCTCATCGGATTCTTCTCAAATTTGGCATGCATTTACCATGCCAGGAGCTGTTGCTTGGGATTGCCTTTCGCTCACTTGCACTCACAGGTGGCGCCACCTGGTGGCAACATCACAAATTCGTTTCCGGGTAATAACTTGAGAACTGACCATCGGATTCTTCTCAAATTTTGTATGAATGTACCGTGACATAAGATGTCGCTTGATAATGCATTTCACTGACTTGCGCCTAGAGGTGGTGTCGCCTGGTGTCAAAATCTAAATTTGGTTTCTGGGCAATAACTTGAGGACCCTCATCGTATTCTTCTCAAATTTGGTTCCTTGGGATTGTATTTTTCCCGCTTCTGCCTACAGGTGACGTCTCCTGGTGGAAAAATTTGTTTACGGGCAATAATTTGGCAACTGCTCATCAGATTATTCTCAAATTTTGTATTCATATGTGACCCCCCCAAATAACATGAACACCGGTGGGCATCTAGTACCGGCAATAACTTGAGGACCCGTCTTCAGAGTCTCAAAGTTCATATGCCGATACCATGACAGGAGATGTCATTTGGGATTGTGTTTTGCCTGCTTGCACCTACAGGTAGTGACTCTTCGTGGCAAAGTCTAAATTTGGTTTCTGGGCAATAGGTTGAGGATGCCTTCATATTCTTGTCAAATTTAGTTTGCAGATAATATGCCATGAGTTGTCTCTTGGGGTTGCATTTCGGTTACATAATTTTCATGCTACATGGTAAAGAAAATATATTACAGTAGTAATCAACATTCAGTCAGCCATTCGGAGTTGATCTCAAAACCTGGGAAGGTGGAAAGACCCCTCTGCTTCTTACGCCTGTGAAGTAGCTGTTGCCATCCTCATGAATATCTTCTGAAACCGACAGCGCTTATAAATATTGCTGCCATTTTGGCGGGGGACCTAGCATCCTCTGGCTGCTTGTTATAAGTATGAATGTGGTGATGTTCAAATGAACATATTCACCAGGCCTTAAAAGGTATTAAAATTTCACCCAGAGAACAGATTTACATGTATTTATTAATACTGATCCATGGATGAGTAATGTTCAATATAGGTATTGTGATTGGTAGACTATTGCTCCTGCCAAAATGCCTGATGATGGGCAAAATCGTGTCTGAAAGCTATCGAATGCATACATATTGCCACGATGTAAGAGATCTCTAAGTCTTTTCATTCTCTGTAGGAATAACATGACAAAGGTCCTTCGTGCATGACAAACTAAAGTAGCTTTCCGAGATTACTTTGTTAATCTGCGAAATGGTGATCAACACATGGTGGTGAGGGAACCACTGAACTAAAATACTCAGGCGTACATCTGAGTACATATACAATGAAGACAATAGCAATGGAATTGATAATTCATTCACAGTGTTACAATTCAATTCATACATGTTTGTTGAGTTTCTACCAATATGGGCAATAATGACATTAAAGACTAATATGCCATCAATTTGAGTCATCGGTACATCTGTAACAGACTCCTTATCCCCTACAAAGCCCGAGGAGATAGTGATACGCAGGCTAAAATCACATACTTTCTCAAATGGACAAAATGGCCCGCCAGTTTCATGGGCAAAACATATTGATGTAAGGTGCATGAGTAGACATCAGTCCCCAGCTAGCAGTTCACATTTCGAGATGGATCAGTCAGTATTAACTCATTGTTATTGTAATTACAAGCGTCTAGTCCGTCATTCATAATCCAGCCGTCGTCCATTAGAGAATATCCGCGTCCATAATCCAAAGACCTATTCCATTTTCCATATAACAGTATTAGCACCAAATTCAAAAAGACAATCATAGTATACATAAACATAGGCTTGTTTCCTGCAAGAGAGAAGCGGCCAACAGTTTTCAATGAAGACATCATGATGTTCCAAAAATATCAAATCCGTATCGCTGATCAGTATTCTTAATCCATAATAGTCGTTGTAAAGTCGTCATCTAAAGAATGATGTATCTCAGTCACGCTTTGATTGTGACTGTTCATATGAGTACCATGAGGATCTTGAAGTACATGGGTTCATACTGCCCCTAGCCCCGGGTTAAGCGGAATTAGACACAAGTTACGAAACGTAGCGCCATAGATCCTGCACGCTACGTTCGTATTTTGCTATCAGCATGCGATATGTATCGCCAAATTTGAGAAACTTTGAGTGGAGGCGCTTGGTGGAATAGCCCTGTTTTATAAGTTTCTGCAACAATGTTTTGTGACGTTGATTAAAATCATCACATTTAACACAGGATCTAGCAAAGCGAGATATGTATACGCCATATGCAGGTCCCACTGGAATATTGCTATCCAGAAAGGGATAGTTTACGATGTCGAAATTGTAATCATCTCTTTTGTCATAAAGTCGACGAGAGAGAATGCCCGCTTCATTTTTATAGAGATAGAGATCTAAATAAGCTGTGCCTGTAGGGCTATCTGTAGTTTCCTTCAAATCCAGTGAAGGTGGATATATATCCTTCACTGCGTCATTTATATAGCGATTATCCACAGCGAGAAGATCGTCTATATAGCGTTTGGTGAATGAGAAAGAACGGGCTTTGAATGGATCGGTTTTGAAAGCGCCTGCATATAGTCATATTCATAAGAGAACAGATACAGGTCAGCCAACAGGGGTGCACAATTAGTACCCATTGGAATACCTATATGCTGCTGATATATTGTGTTGCCAAATTTCACATAGATATTTTTAATGAGAAATTCAAGCAACTCTATAAACAAAGAAACACACTGTGTCTGACCCTCGTTTTTATAGTCAGGTGCCACTGTCAATGCCACAGCGCCAGGGTCAATAGGGCACAGGCTATTGTGAGGCCAACCAGCCGTCGCTGGTTCCGGCGTGAGCGTTCGTGGTCCATAGCCCGAGCATCAAGGATGGCTGTCATAGTCCAGTAGTGGTGAGTGATGGCACACCTCTCCATCGAGTGCGCTCTGTCGAGGACCGCTTCTGTGAACTCGTTCAGGATCTGGCGTCGCCCCTCGTTGTCGTCGCCATCTGCAAACATGGACCGGACCACTGCTCGGTAACCCGTGAGTGAATTCACCACGGTGGCATCCTGTAAAATGCGAGTCGCATAGGGCTGGATCTCCGTCATGGCTCTGCAACCGTAGAAATGAAGGTGTGGGATCCAGAGGGACGTGTGTTATAGACCATGTCACACATGCGCGCCTAGACGTCGGGTGTTGTCCGTGATACGTACTATTCTGATGGATTAGGCCAAAAAAGAGAGCAACAACAACAACACAGATTACAGATCAATCATTTTATTATGCGTGAACATCATAGGAATGCATGTACTGACCTGTCTGTGGGGGTTTTCCACAATGGCGTTCACCTTCGGGTCTTCTTGTCAACGTATCCGCCATTTTCGGACAACCCGCGCACTTCCGGAGAACGCGCGCGCGCTGCGGCCGGAGAACCCACACGCGCGCGCTGGGGGGCCGGGAAAGTTGGAGGTAGTGTTTGAGCATTCTGAAAAACCAGAAGTGACGTCACACACACTTGCGCAGACCCACCAAACCATGTGGATGTTAGTCCAGGTGGATGCTCCCCCACCTAGGATTCACATGGATACCTCACTCGACCCATATAGGCCCATGAGGGGCTCACCTAGACCACAGAAACGTCTATTTCCATACCCTTTGGCTACCGCGCATGCGCAGAATGACCCTATTTCAACCCCACATCCACGCCGTCAGAGGCTCCATTACATAGACTTCACATGGATACCTCACACGACCCATTCGAACCGTGAATAGCCCATCTCTAACCCAAACACACCCACACACACCCCCAAAAATGCCTGCTTTCTATACTACGGCCAGGCTGCGCATGCGCAGAATGACCCTATTTCTACCCCACATCCACGCCATCAGATGCCCCCTCACATAGGCTTCACATTGATACCTCACACGACCCATTCGAACCTTGAATAGCCCATCTCTAAGTCCCAAACACACTCACACACACACCCCCAAAAATGCCTGCTTTCTATACCACGGCCAGTCTGTGCATGCGCAGACTATTGACAACGTCCGAACCATTAGTGTAGTCAAGTGCTCCTGCATGAGAGCTTGACATTGATACCTCACTCGACCCCATCGGACCATTAGTGGCCCACCTAGATCCCAAAACGTCCACCCCGTATGGACCAATACACCCATAGCCATACAGTATAGGCTTATGGGCCTACCCAGGCCTCGGTGACTTTTTTCAAAAATTTCACCGTTTCGTGCCGGGACACTTCCTATCATGTTTGTCTTGACGAGACTAAGAAAACAAATCCAAACAACCATACCGCAAATGTATAGAAGTAGGTTTCCCAGTGGGACAAACATTGGTCCTATACCCCCAGTATGGGACTATAGTGAGTGAGTGAATAGGGTTTAACGTCGCTTTCAACATTTTTCCAGCTATATCACGACGGCTATGGGACTATATGGGTCTATATGGGGCTATATGGTACTTTTTCAAAAATTTCACCGTTTCGTGCCGGGACACTTCCTATCATGTTTGTCTTGACGAGACTAAGAAAACAAATCCAAACAACCATACCGCAAATGTCTAGAAGTAGGTTTCCCAGTGGGACAAACATTGGTCCTATACCCGTATATGGGTCTATATGGGTCTCCCTGAACTTTTTCAAAAATTTCACCGTTTCGTGCCGGGACACTTGCTATCATGTTTGTCTTGACGAGACTAAGAAAACAAATCCAAACAACCATACCGCAAATGTATAGAAGTAGGTTTCCCAGTGGGACAAACATTGGGCCTATACCCCTAGTATGGGACTATATGGGTCTCCCTGAACTTTTTCCAAAAATTTCAACGATTCGCTCCGCGACACTTCCTATCATGTTTGTCTTGACGAGACTAAGAAAACGAGACCCCTCAACCTATACCGCAAAAGTAGGTTTCCCAGGATGGTCCTATACCCCCCATACCCTATATAGGCATTTTCCGTAATTTAGGATAAAGTCCGTGTTCCGTATTTTTTCAGGAAAATTTTTACATACACCCACCCTGGAACTAGGGGGAGATAACTCTATTGATAGGCAAGCCCCGTTAAGCCCGGCGACCTATATACCCCCCATACCCCATATAGGCATTTTCTCGGATTTTTCGATAAAGTCCGTGTTCCGGTTTTTTTTTTTCAGGAATTTTTTTACATGCACCCACCCATGACTGGATGCCCCTTCACATAGGCTTCACATTGATATCTCATACAACGCCATCGACCCATTAGGGGCTCCCCTAGATCCCAAAACGTCTATTTCCATACCCTTTTCCCACCGCGCATGCGTAGAATGGTGACAACGCTCGAGCCACTAGTTCAGTCAGATGCCCTCTCACATAGGCTTCACTTTGATACCTCACTCGACCCAATCGGACCATTAGGGGCTTCCCTAGGTCCAAAACGTCTATTTCCATACCCTTTTCCCACAATTCCCTGTCTGCGCATGCGCAGAATGGTGACAACGCCCGAGCCGCTAGTCCAGTCAGATGCCCCTTCACGAATGCTTCACATTGATACCTCATATGACCCCACTGGACCATTAGTGGCTCCCCTAGCTCCAAAACGTCTATTTTCATACCCTTTGGCCACCGCGCATGCGCAGAAAGCCGATATTTCAACCCCACACCCAGCCCATCAGATGCCCCTTCACGAATGCTTCACTTTGAGACCTCACTCGACCCAATCGGCCCATGCAGCGTATTTCAAGTCTAGGGACTACTTTTTCTCCGCGGAAGCTTTCTTCCGCGACCGCATCACCGCCAGACCGCATCACCGCGGAAGAATACATGCCCAGGGGCCCTTTGCCGGAGCTATAGTGACCCGGAGTTCCCTACCCCTAGATTGGAACTCTTCTGTGTTGGAGGTGGGAAAGGTCATCGATGACGTCATCTCATTTGCATAAATGAGACCCAATTTCCACTTTATATACTACTGTGCAGCACGGAGCTCTTCAGTCGATTTGGGTAGATAGAGTAAATTGGGCGAAATCATTATCCTCTCCCAGGGTGCTTTGCGCTACGCTCCATTTACCCCAACCTGTAACCATCTCGGTCATCTATACGCGGTAAGACTGACCCTGGGATCGTGTGTATCCATTGTCAGCCTACTTTCGGCAACGGGCAAGAGGGAATTTCCAGAAATCAATACCCCGTGACTTGGTCAGCCAATCAGCTAAAGTCTACCGACGTAACCCCAACGTAACTCGCCATTTTCGAATCATGTGATGTCCTACTTGCTCAAAATTACAGATCCACCACACCTCTTGGATGATACGAAAGTTATTCATACCTATATCTTTTGTAAGCCCAGGCAATATCTGTTTCGGAAGTGGTATGAAAGCCTGTGATTTATCAGATTTCTCCAGTCTGTTCTCCGCCGGATGAAGGCCGAACAGAATCCGGTAATATACCGGATATCGCTCCGCGATAATGGAGACACACGATTCGCAAGCCATCGTATGGATGGTGAAGTGTACGCAAATGCATTTACCCCTGAATGGGTCTCGCCATTTTTTGCAGGATTCTTGTAGAAACAAAGAACTGTTCTGTCTAACTGTTTTACTGATCGCAAAACGAATATTTATCTTAAAATATACTCAACAGATATTCAATGTATTTCAAAACGGCAGTGTTACACAGTTTGAAGGCAGTTTTTTGACAAATAACCCTAGAACTATATGTTGCGGAAATATCTATCGGTGAATCGCGGCTGATATTAATTCGCCCAGTTCGACGATCGCCATAGTCGTTTACTGGGACAACAGATGACCTTAGGTCAACTCCGGTACAGTCCGTGAGATCCTGACAGCGCTAAATGGAGAGGCGCGAAGCAGAACGTAATGAATGCCTGGTAGCGCTTGTGAAATCATGTCGACGAGCGGCAGTTCCGATTCCAGCGGTGAAAGCGACGAGGAAGCTGCGTCTGGTCTTCAGGGCTACCAATTCGAGCCGAAACGCTCAGATACGGAAGATGAGAGCAGCGGGGATGATAGCAGCTCTAGTAGCGAGACAGGCGACGAAATGGAGACAGAAGCCCGCATGGAAAATTTAGTATGGTGTCGGTGTACACGCAGCTCCAATATGCTTTCACATGTTCTGCCTCAATAGTCCAGTCAATCTAGCGAGAAAATCACCAAACCTAGAAAAAATTGCAACAGAAACGGGGTTTGCGGTAAATAACCTCTGAAGTGATTCCGAACAACATATAAAAAATGTAGATTGATGTAGAAAAGGGAAAATTTCTAATTTGCATAAATCCAAAATGGCCGCTCATTGCTTGTTTTCTGTCTACATATTGATGCGGATATTACATTCAGGGAATATATTTTCAAATAAAGGTTTGAGCTAATACATCTTCGCATAAATAATTGACAACGGATGAAGGTGGAAGATATTTCTCTGCCCAAAGTTCAAAATTGTCGCCATTTTCCAAGATGGCCGCTATTTTTCTGCCAGTACATCTGACAGAGAAACAGATGTTTGTGTCCGATTTGAATAATGTTTGTGTCTATATATATAATTTTGATCACGCCAAATCTGATTCTGCTGACCAGAACTACCCTACAATGCACCTTTGACATCAGCAATGAAGATTACCCAGATTTTTATCTTCACCAGTGCTTGGCCATTGTGGTCGAGTGTATCTGAATTCTGACCAAAAAATCGCCCCAAAAATGCTCTTTTTGAAAATGACGTCACTGTGACGTCATCATGACCGTCTCGTGGATTTTTTTTACATTTACTTGTAGAGCTCGACCCAAAGATATAGTGTGGTAAGTATCAGCCCTCTAGCCTTAGCGATAGCGAAAATATGTAGGAGCACTTCCCCCCCCCCGCCACCCACTCCCCTAGGCTGTGGTACACCACAAATCTCCCAGGCCAGATAGGGTTAAATGGACAACTGCTATCTTATAACTGTCTGATCCATGTTCTCTCTTTAGAGTAGCATCATTCCCAGCCATGGTTCGTCTGACAAAGTCGTACCGTGGCAGATAGCGGGTCTGCCTAGCGATAACTAGTCGTCAGTCTTACTCTCAGGAGTTCCACTTCACATTTGTGACCTCGTGATATAGAGTATAGAGACATGTATAATATGAAGGATGTAAATAGTGACACAGTAGTGACAAAGCGAAGAAGAAATAGTACATAGATGAAATCGATCAAACGTATTCGATCATGCCCTACCTACCCGTATCGATAATTACCCGAGGGTGGCCGCCGAATTCGAACATTCTCGCGACCAGATAAGCAAAATAAACAATATCTCCTGAAATATCAAATTCTTTAATTCCTTGAAAGACCACCTTTACCTTCATATCTGAAGGAGCAAGGTTTTCTGCATTCCTTGAAGAAACATCTTTACCTCTATACATGTCGACCGTTACATCCATGCATGGAACACCGTTACCTTCATACCTGACTGACCACCGTTACCTCCCTTTGTTCTATGATGTTCCTTACCTCCATTACTGGAGGACAATTATGTCTACCGTTACCTCCATGAAGGACCACCGTTTCCTGTATTGCTCGAAGGATCACCGTTACCGGTACCTCTATTTCTGGAGGTCTACCGTTGCTTCAGTATCCCAAGGATCACCGTTACTTGTATACCTGAAGTTCAAACGTTACCTCCATTACTTGAAGGACCATTGTTATCCACATAACTGAAGATCAATCATTACCTCCATAACTGAAGGGCCACCGTTACCTCCATAATTGAAGGACCACCGTTACTTCCATTCCTGGGGGTCTACCGTCGCTTCCATACCCCAAGAATCAATGTTACTTATATACCTGAAGTTCAAACGTTATCTTCGATTACTTGAAGGACCACCGTAATCTCCATAACTGAAGATCCACCATTACCTCCATAACTAAAGGACCACCGTTACCTCCATAATGGAAGGACCACCGTTACTTCCATACCTGAAGGTCCACCGTTACCTCCATTCTTGAACAACCATTGTTATCCACATAACTGAAGGACCACCGTTTGGAGATCCACCATTACCACCATTCCTTGAAGTACCATTGTTATCCACATAACTGAAGGACCACCGTTACTTCCATTCCTCAAAGGACCACCTTTAACATCTCCATAATTGAAAGACATCATTTACCTCCATAACTGAAGGTCCACCGTTACCTTCTATTCCTTGAAGGAGCAGCGTAACCTTCACACCTGAAGGTCCAACGTTGCCCCCATTCTTTGGATGGTCGCCCTTACCTCCATATCTTTAGGATCACCGTTTCCGCCATACCTGAAGGACCACCATTACCGATCCACCGTTACCTCCATTCGTTGAAGGATCTCCGTTACCCCCATACCTGATAGACCGTCATTACCTCCATACATTAAGATCCACCGTTACCTCCATTCTTCTCTCTTGCAGGAAACTAGCCTAGTTTTATGCATACCTTGATTCATTGTGTAAATTTGGTGCTAATGCTTTTATATGAATTAGGTCTTTGGATTACGGACGCGGAAATTCTTTAATGAATGACAGATGAATATTGAACGACGGACTAGACGCTTGTATTTGTAGAATAACTGTTACCTCCATACCTGATGATCCACCGTTACCTCCATACCTGGTAGATCGCCGTTATCTCCATACCCGATGGTCCACCGTTACCTCCATACCTGATGGTCCACCGTTACCTCCATACCTGGTAGATCGCCGTTACCTCCATACCTGAAGGACCATCGTTATCTGCATTCTTTGGAGGATCACCGATACCTCAATTCCCGAAAGACTACCCTTACCTCATACCTGAAGGGCCACCGTTACCTCATACCTGAAGGACCACCATTACCTCATATCTAAAGGACCACCGTAACCTCATAACTGAAGGACCACGAGTACCTCCATTGTTTGAAGCATCACTGTTACCTCCATACCAAAATGACTACCGTTTTTTTCATTCTTTGAAGGACCATCGTTACCTCCATATCGGAAGGACCACCGTTACCTTCACACCTGAAAGTCCACCGTTACAACTATTCCTTGAGGGATCACCGTTACCTCACTTTCCGAAAGCCCACCGTTACCTCATACCTGAAGGACCACCGTTATACCTGAAGGACCACTCTCACATGCAGGACCACCATTACCTCCATTCTTTGAGGGATCACCGTTACTTTCATACCTGAAGAGCCACCGTTATCTCCATTCTTTGAAGAATGAACCTTACCTTCATTCCTTGAAGGACCACCGTTACCGTTGGATTAATATGCTGGAGATGGTATCCGACTCTCTGAACAGCGGCCATCTTGAAAATTGCAGCCACCTTGGCTATTTGCTTGGTCAAAATATCTACAAATATTATCAGTGTGAATGTATGTGAAGTTGTTTTAATTTGTAGTGCTTAATTTGAGCAACTCTGCCCAAGGTAGAGTGTATAGGCCCCTACTGTGTAAAATTGACCGAAAATATTGCGCAGAACGGCCATCTTGGATTTATGCAAATTAAAAATTTTCCCTTGTCTACATCAATCTACATTT
>JAVTVY010002849.1:0-36029 GCA_036873755.1 Hanleya hanleyi | reverse complement strand
CATACAGTTAGAGGACCACTTAAACTGCTAAAGGAAAAGTTCCTAGACAGTGATCTTGACTCATGTAGTCTCTTACAATATGTGTCGGACTTTCGCTCCAGGTTGACTAAAGCACGTGATTTGCCCATGTCAAATTTAAAGTCAGCACAAAAAGGTATGAAAATAACCTATTATAAACATGTCCTTAAACGAAGTTTCAAACCTGGTGAGAAGGTACTGGCTTTTCTGCCTATTCCTGGTAATCCACTTAAGGCTAGATATTATGGTCCTTATGTCACTGAAAAGAAACTAAGTGACCTTAATTATGTAATTCAGACTCCTGACAGGCGTAAAAACAAACAGTTATGTCATGTAAATATGTTAAAGTTATACATAGACAGAGATAGCACTAATAGTACTGTACAGCCGGCCTGTAAGATTAGTTAGTTCTGACCCTGATACTAATGAAACTCGTGAAGAGCCCATGACAGCGGTGAAATTACAGAACTCTGACATCCTACTTAATTTGGATTCCAAGTTGTGTCATCTTGAACCAGCGCGTCAGGAAGAACTTCGAACTCTGCTCAGTCAATATTCCAGTGGGACCTGCATATGGCGTATACATATCTCGCTTAGTAGCATTTGCTAGATCCTGTGTTAAATGTGATGATTTTAATCAACGTCACAAAACATTGTTGCAGAAACTTATAAAACAGGGCTATTCCACCAAGCGCCTCCACTCAAAGTTTCTCAAATTTGGCGATACATATCGCATGCTGATAGCAAAATACGAACGTAGCGTGCAAGATCTATGGCGCTACGTTTCGTAACTTGTGTCTAATTCCGCTTAACCCGGGGCTAGGGGCCGTATGAACCCATGTACTTCAAGATCCTCATGGTACTCATATGAACAGTCACAATCAAAGCGTGACTGAGATACATCATTTTTAGATGACGACTCTATAACGAATATTATGGATTAAGAATACTGATCAGCGATACGGATTTGATATTTTTGGAACATCATGATGTCTTGCCGGCATCATTGAAAACTGTTGACCGCTTCTCTCTTGCAGGAAACAAGCCTATGTTTATGTATACTTTTGCCTTTTTGAATTTGGTGCTAATACTGTTATATGGAAATGGAATAGGTCTTTGGATTATGGACGCGGATATTCTCTAATGGACGACGGCTGGATTATGAATGACGGACTAGACGCTTGTAATAGGTACATTTGTTTCTCGACATTCCTACTCGGACTGATACAATTTCACATGACGTCGATGTCGGAGATTCTAATCCAGTAAAGCAGCACCCATATCGTTTGAATCCCACTAAACAAAACTACATGAAAAAAGAAATTCAGTATTTATTGGACAATGACTTCATTGAACCAAGTAATAGTAACGGGAGTTCACCTTGTATCCTCGTTCCATAGCCAGATGGCAGTTACAGGATGTGTACTGACTACAGAAAGCTGAACACATTGACCAAAACAGACACATTCCCTATTCCACGCATTGACGATTACATTGATAAAGTGGGAAGTGCCAAGTTCGTGTCAAAGTTTGATCTTCTGAAAGGATTTTGGCAAGTTCCACTGACAGATCGTGCGAAGGAGATATCAGCATTCGTCACTCCGGAGGATCTGTTCCAGTACAAAGTTACGCCATTTGGAATGCAAAATTCTCCAGCGTTTCATCAACTGTGTTACTTCTGGTTTGAAAGGATGTGAGACTTACATTGATGACGTCATTGTCTACAGCGATACATGGGAAGATCATCTACAGAGAATTCGCGCACTGTTCAATCGGCTGAGTGACGCCAAGCTGACAGTCAACCTTGGAAAAAGTGAATTTGGATATGCACGTGTGACATTCTTGGGTCATGTTGTAGGTCAGGGTCAGGTAAAACCTGTAGATGCTGAGGTTAGTGCTATCTCGCTATTTCCAAGACCAACATGTAAGTGACAACTGATGCGTTTCTTGGGTGTGGCTGGTTACTACAGAAAATTTTGTTCTAATTTTTCAGGACAAGTACAAGTACAAGTACAAAAAGGACAAGTTTTGTTTCGACCGATAAATGTGAATCAGCTTTTGAAAACCTGAAAGCCATACTCAACAGCGCGCCAGTTCTTTCAGCACCAGATTTTGATTCACCTTTTAAACTGGCTGTAGATGCTAGTGATGTTGCTGCAGGTGCCGTTTTGTTACAAGAAGGTATAGATGGTGTAGATCACCCAATATGTTATTTTTCACGTAAATTTGACAACCATCAGAGTAATTATTCTACCATTGAGAAAGAAGGTTTGGCAATGATATTGGCTTTACAACATTTTGATGTTTATGTTACTTCTTCATTGTTGCCAATTACTGCATTCAGTGATCACAATCCACTTGTTTTCATAAGTAAGATGAAAAACAAAAATCAAAGATTCTTGAGATAGAGTTTGGTGTTACAAGAATACAATATTGAAATCAAACATATTAAGGGCAAGGACAATTTGATCGCTGATTGTTTGTCTCGGATATAATGTACATATGTTTGTCAACATTTTTGCTGTTGCAATATAGATTTTGTTTTGTAATAATGTTTTGAATTGTCAAGAAAGTTCCAAGTTTGAAACCTTCTTCTTTTTAAGAGGGGGAGTGTCATGGTATTGTAGACACTGTGGATATTTCTAGAATAATAGAGCTGAGGTAAACTTGGTCATAGAATTTTCTCGAAGCTGTCGTGACCGATTTATCATGATTAAAATGGTATTAGAACCGTATTATGATGGTAATTGGGTAACAGTATCATCTACACATCTACACAGCGCCATCTGCACCTCTATACGCTTGTATACATACTGTTGTGGGTTAATCATTTTCGAGCTTTCTAGAAGTTGTTGTAATCGCAATTGGGTTAATCAGACGTCATTGCTGTACCGGTGGAAGTTTCTTGATTTGATAGAATAATCTCGAATGCCCGATAGAGTATAAATAGCCGGACGTTCAGTGATCGGGAGAGATTCAAACGGTTTCTATGTGGGTGCATTAGATTGTGCTACTGGACATTACCTTTGCCTGAGATTACTGACTGCTGGATTATATATTCCTGTTGGATTACTCATGTGTGTTTGACCACTGTGTTATCTACGTAATTGAACTGACGGAAACTGGACAACAGCTGAGCGGTATTGGACTATCGAAATACAGGAACGCAATTTCTGCACGTCGGCACGGACTGTATAGAGATGTACACGTTAGTACGGACAGCATTGAACAGTAAGACTTTATTTGACATTTATTTGCTGTATTGACCTAACTTGATTTGTATATGATTTTAGTATTGTAAATAAATATTAGATTGTTAATTCTCGATTTCACAAAAGCTTTCTGTTGCGTTTTTTTCAATTATCGTTTAGACGTAACAGTGGTGGTGGTAGAACTGGTGTGTGGTGGTGTTGGTGGTGGTGTCTGTAAATATAGGAATGAACATGTGTCCCTCATCAGTCCATATGTATTGGTCGACTGATGAACATGTCGTGTACGTGTAGGTTCTGGCAGAGAGCCTTCTCTCGTCGCGATAGTATACTCAGGCAAATTCAACGCAAACACAACCAAGAGACACCGCCGAGTCCCGCTATAGGTCCAAGCAGTAGAGCATCCCTAGACGATGACGGTGACCGGCCCTACGGCATGTGGAAAGACGTCCTGGGTGATGAAGTTCTTAGAGGAAGGTGTGGCAACCCCAGCTCCGGCACGTGTTGTTTGGTGTTATAGCCAATGTCAGCCCGCCTACGAAACTACAAGGTTACAGAATGTGAGCTTCATCCCAGGGATTCCTCACGACATAAACGAACCGCATTACTTTGACCCCGAGCAGACCAACGTGGTAGTGCTAGATGATCTGATGAGTGCGGCCAAGGACAATTCACACGTCGCCCTCTTGTTTACTAAAGGATCCCATCATCGGAATCTGTCCGTCATCTATTTGACCCATAATCTCTTTCCTCAAGGGAAGGCGTCCAGAGATATTGCCTTGAACTGCCAATACTTTGTGTTGTTCTCCAATCCCATTGACAGAGCACAAATCCGTGTGTTTGGTGGTCGAATTTACCCTCAGAACATCGACCATTTCATGCAGGCGTTTCAAGGGGCGACAAGTCGTCCGTACGGCTACCTGTTCGCAGATTTAAAAGCCCATACCCCCGAAGATCGCTGGCTGACGACCCACCTGTTACCCGGCGAGGGATCACCGCAACGTCATATACCCCTACACCATCCGCCGAGTCCACACCTGGCAGCACCTGGCAGCAACCCACCCTCATACAGCGGGTCCGCTTCATACCATCAGTCCCGGAATATCACCCAACCGTGAAGGACCAACCCGAACCCGTACAAGGGAATGAACATAGTGTGAACTCGAAGCTATGGAAGGATTTGTTCAAAGAAAATATGGACGCCGAGATGGGCGAGATTTTGAGGGCCACAGAAAACAAGTTTCAACACAAAGGGTATTCGAAAAAGGAAGCCGCAATTTTAGCCCATAACAGATTGGCACCCAAACTACGACGGGCTTTACGTCAGCAGTATGTCGACCTCGTGACACATATGCAATTGTTGGATAAGGATGCGGTTCATATGGAAACCGAACAAACAGCGTCGATGTTGAAAATCGCGGGCATGGACTGGAAAGCGGCGTATGTCAGAGCAATAGAACAAAAGAAACATTTGTTCGAACGCATCATAAAACGACGTTAAAGCGTTAAGAAAGTGTGCTAAGGCGCTGAGATGGGTGTTAAGGCGTTGAGACGAGCGTTAAGGCGTACAGATAGGGCGTTAAGGCGCAACAGTGGGCGTTGGCGGGCGTTACTGTCTATGAAAGCAAGTGTATTCTCAAAACACGCACAGTCGACGTTCAACAGTCAACATGGCTTATACTTGTTCTGAGTGCGAACGCACGTTCACCAGACATAACGATATGATGCGACACCGGAAAAATATACATGGGATTGAAGACTCCGAGGAGTCCGTTGAGGCGGATGCTGATACAGAGACTGCTGAGAGTGTATCGACTGATACCGAAACAGAGATTGCTGACAGTCTGTCTACTGATATGGAGAGCTTGTCCTCAGATAGTCAGCCTACATCCCAGGAAAGTGAGGCAGAACCTACCTTCTGGGATCGTATTGTGACAGCAGCTATCAATACTCACGCTGCAGCGATCGAGGACGCCGGACTTACAACAGGCGTACACCGAAATGCGCCCCTGCATCAGGGAAACAGCCATGGCGATCTATGAACAGTATACCTTACTACCGCTTGAAATGAAAGGCGACCCCACGCACAGGTCCATCATGAAGACCAAGCGTCACTTGGAAGAAGATATGGGTTACCACCCACCGAGCACCTGGAAAATGCTATCAGAATGCGCAAACAACTGTTTCAGGACATGCTGCCCAAACAATATCCAGGCCTGCCCGACGACGATTAGAACAAACGGATGAGAGCGAACATGGCCGAAGATGGGACTTTCTCAAACGCCGGCTTCTGATTGGACAAGAGCAGCCGAGAATACATCTAACGGACCAGAACGACTATGACAGATACAGCGCCAAATGGCGGCCTCTGATTGGACAAGAGTCTTCTTGAATTGTAAACATACCCAACGCGGCTCCCCAAGCGTGGGTATGATGTAACATTGGGAAGAATAAATTATATGAAAACTTGTTGTTGTTGTTGTTGTTGTTCTCTCATCTGTCATCCTTGTTGTTGTTGTTTTTCTCTCATCTGTCTATATCATGGCGTCAAGGCGTTATGCTAGGGCGCTAAGGCGTAACGACGGGCGGTGACGGGCGTCACTGCATTTCCAATGAATTAATGACAACTCCATGAAAATCAGTGTTTTTGAGCTATTTCATCAGGGCGTTGAAGCGTTAAGCTTGGCGTTGGCGGCGTTGCTACAGGATGACACCTCACACGACGCATTCGGACCGGAGATGGTCCATTTCTACCCCAAGACACCTTCCTTTACACCCTCAAAATGCCCACTTTGGCTACTACTCCTACTGATGACGTCACCATTGACGTTACAGATGACGTGAACATCCCTCAAATCGTGGTCTATACCACGAGAGATACAAAATGACACCCCACACGACGCATTCGGACCAAGGATGGTCCATCTCTACACCAAATACCTTCCTTCACTGCCCCAAAATGCCCACTTTCGCTACTACTCGTACTGATGACGTCACAATTGACGTCACAGATGACATGGACAGTCCTCAAATCGGGTTCTACACCCCGACAGCTACAAAATGACACCTCCCTCGACACATTCGGACCAATAGTTGTCCATCTCTACGCCAAATACCTTCCTTCACTTCCCCAAAATGCCCACTTTCGTTACTACTCGTACTGATGACATCAACGATGACGTCACAGATGCTGTGGACGGCCCTCAAATCGGGGTCTACACTCCGAGAGCTACAAACTGACACCTCCCTCGACACATTCGGACCAATAGTGGTCCATCTCTACCCCAAACACACCCCCACCCACCACAAAATGGCCACTTTACTTACTACACCCAACTACACATGCGCAGATTGACGCGACTTGCAATAAAAAAACACGCCATTCTGACTCTACCCCACACAAGCTTCACTTGGATACCTCCCACGAACCATTTGGATCCATAGTGGTCCATCTCTACCCCAAACACCCCCCCCCCAACAATACCCCAAAATGGCTGCTTTCTATACTACGGCCAGACTGCGCATGAGCAGAATATTGAAAACGGACGATACATTAGTTCAGTCGGATGCTCCTCCACGACAGCTTCAGAATAAGACCTCATACGACACCATCGGACCGCTCGAGACTCAACTAGACCCCAAAGTGTCCACCCAGTATGGGCCTGAGGGCCTATATACAGACCTACCCGGCACCTGGACTTTTCGAAAAATTTCACCGCTTAGCTAACTTCGAGACCCCTCCCATCGTGTTCTACATGGTGAGACGTGAAAAAACAAGACCAAACAACCCATACGGCAATGAACATGTGTGAATTTCCCAGTATGGACCTATCCCCCATAGCCAGTATGGGTCTATGGGCCTATATATACACCTCCGTGAACTTTTCACCGCCTAACTTCGAGACCCCTCCCATCGTGTTCTTCGTAGCGAGACGAGAAAAACAAGACCAAACAACCCATACCGCAATGAACATGCGTGAATTTCCCAGTGTGGATCTATCCCCCATAGCCAGTATGGGTCTATATACAGACCTACCAGGTACTTTTAACAAAATTTCACCGCTTAACTTCGGGACCTTTCCCATCGTGTTTACGTGGTAGAAAAACAAGACCAAACAACCCATACCGCATTGAACATGTGTGAATTTCTCAGTATGGACCTATCCCCCATAGCCAGTATGGGCCTATGGGCCTATACAGACCTACCCGGTGCTTTTCGAAAAATTTCACCGCTTAACTTCGAGACCCCTCCCATCGTCTTTTCCGTGGCGAGACGTGAAAAACAAGACCAAGCAACCCATAGGAAAATAAAAAATATAAAAAATGACCACCCACCATACCCCATACAGATATTTTCCCCGTATATTGTATAATACAGGCCCCTATTGTAGACCACGTGTTTGGGACCATTTTCTGTCCGCGGAGGCAGACCGCATTACCGTCAGACCGCGGAGGAATACATGCCACATAGAGATGGGAAGTGACGGAACTATAGTGGTCTTGACCTCTTTGACCTCCCCGTGACCAAGTACCCCCTTAAATTTTAACCGGGGGAACAAATAAGTAGGTCAATAAGGTAGCTTTTAGCTTTTCTATACTACTGACGTCACATCCGGGTCAAAGGTCACATCCGGATCAAAGGTCACATCCGTGTCACCTCTGGGTCATCTCCGGCGACGTCCGGTCACATGAACAAGAGTGATCTCCCCTACATATAAGACCCAAAGGACTCTTCCAGCTTCCCTTATTATGTGTTGTAATTCCAATGATAATGTATGCCCAGTGGAAAATGTTTAACTCCCTCTGTACCGGCATTAACAGTTCCAAGCTAGTATCAACACTGTCATGAACATGAATGAAGCGAATATATACTTATCATCACCAGCGTAGTTTCGAAGACGATACTCGAAGCTTTCAAACGAGGTATAGTATGATGGAAATATTTTGTCTAGAAATACTTTATTTTTGTATGCCAATGACAGGCAACCATTGACCTATGTTTTTATCGGTACAATTGTACCGGCACGGTACAGAGAGGGTTAACCTAATGAGAAACCCACGCATGGACATTTGCGGTATGGAGTGTGGCATCTTGTTTTTTTGTCTCACCACGTAGAACACGATGGAAGGGGTCGCGAGACCATGCATTGAATTCTTTTTAAAGTTACTGTGCGCATGCGCACTGGGCAAGTAGCGCTGTGGTGGGCCCATAGTGGTCCGATTGGGTCGAGTGAGGTGTCATAGTGAAGCACTCGTGAGGGAGTATCTGACTGGATGGGTATGACGTGAAACTGACGTCATTCCACGCATGCGCAGTGAAAAGGGGCATGTGAATGGACGTTTTGGGGTCGTGGTGGGCCACTATTGGTCCAAATGAGTCGTGGATGTGTCATAGTGAAGCGCTCGTCCAGGGCGATCAAGTTATGGGTGGGTGCATGTACAATTAGGATTGCGTTTGAACATATAAAATCCGGAAACATGGACTTTACCCCTAAATAGGCGAAACCTATTTTCAGGTGTAGATGGGCTAATATGGCTTCCCAGCCAATCGGGGCCTATGCTGCCATCTGGAGGCAAGGACGACGACTAGGTGTGGCATCTTCTTTTCTTGGTCTCGCGATGTAGAACACGATGGGAGGGGTCTCGAAGCCAAGCGGTGATTTTTTTTGAAAAGGTCAGGTAGCTCAGGCAATAGGTCCATACTGGCGCAGTGGACAATGTTTGACTCACTGCGAAACCCACGCATGGGCATTTGCGGTATAGGGTGTGGCCCCTTATTCTTCGTCTCGAGCTGTAGAACACGATGGAAGGGGTCTCGAGGCCATGCGTTGAAATTTTTTGAAAATGTTACTGTGCGCATGCGCACTGGGCAAATACCGCTGGGTGGACGTTTTGGTGTCTAGGTGGACACGTAGTGGTCCGATTGGGTCGTGTGGGGTATAATTGTGAAGCATTCGTGGGTGAGCGTCCAACTGGATGGGTGTGGGCAAAGTTTGGGGTGTGGGGTGGAATTGACGTAATTCTGCGCATGCGCAGTAGAAAAACGGTATGGGAAGGTAGATTTTGAGGTCGAGATGAACCCTTAATGGCCCGATTGGGTCGTGTGAGGTATCATCGTGAAGCATTCGTGGTGGTCCTTCCGACTGGACTAGTGTCTAGTCCGTTTTCAACATTCTGCGCATGCGCAGACAGAGAATTTTGGGAAAAGGGCATGGGAAGGGGTGTTTTGGGGTCCATAATTGTCTAAATGGGTCGTGAGAGGTATCAGTGTGAAGCTCTCGTGGGGGAGCGCTCAGTTGGATAGGTGTGGGGTGGGAATAGCGTGTATCTGCGTATAGGCAGATGAAAAAGGGCATTGGAATGGACGTTTTGAGGTTGAAATGGATCCATAGTGGTCCGATTGGTCCGTGGGAGGCCCTATTTTGAAGTTCTGTTGGGGTAGCGTCGGGTTGGACAGGCATTTTAGGGGGTCTGTTGAATGATTGATGGACCATTCTTGGTCCGAATGGACCGTGTGGGGTGTCATCTTGAAGCTCTCGGGGTGTAGACCACGACTTGAGGGATGTCCATGTCATCTGTGACGTCATCAGTACGAGTAGCAGCGAAAGCGGGCGTTTTGGGGATGTGAAGGAAGGTGTTTGGGCTAGAGATGGACCATCCGTGGTCCGAATGCGTCGTGTGAGATGTCAAAGTGAAGCCCTTGGGGTGTAGACCGCGACTTGAGGGATGTCCACGTCATCTGTGACGTCATCAGTGACGTCATCTGTATGAGTAGTAGCCAAAGAGGGCATTTCGGGAGTGTGAAGGAAGGTGTTTGGAGTAGAGATGAACCATCCGTGGTCCGAATGGACCGTGTGGGTGTCATTTTGTAGCTCTCTGCATGTAGACGACGAATGGCTGTAGAACACGATGGAAGGGGTCTCGAGGCCATGCGTTGAATTTTTTTGAAAAAGTTACTGTGCGCATGCGCACTGGCCAAATACCGCTGGGTGGACGTTTCGGGGTCTAGGTGGACACGTAGTGGTCCGATTGGGTCGTGTGCGGTATCATTGTGAAGCATTCGTGGGTGAGCGTCCAACTGGACGAGTGTGGGCAAAGTTTGGGGTGTGGGGTGGAATTGACGTCATTCTGCGCATGCGCAGTAGAAAAAGGGTATGGGAAGGTAGGTTTTGAGGTCGAGATGAACCCTTAATGGCCCGATTGGGTCGTATGAGGTATCATCGTGAAGCATTCGTGGTGGTCCTTCCGACTGGACTAGTGTCTAGTCCATTTTCAACATTCTGCGCATGCGCAGACAGGGAATTTTGGGAAAAGGGCATGGGAAGGGGTGTTTTGGGGTCCATAATGGTCTAAATGGGTCGTGAGAGGTATCAGTGTGAAGCTCCCGTGGGGGAGCGCCCAGCTGGATAGGTGTGGGGTGGGAATAGCGTGTATCTGCGCATACGCAGAAGAAAAAGGGCATTGGAAGGGACGGTTTGAGGTTGAAATGGATCCATAGTGGTCCGATTGGTCCGTGGGAGGCCCTATTTTGAAGTTCTCTTGAGGTAGCGTCGGGTTGGACAGGCATTTTAGGGGGTCTGTTGAATGATTGATGGACCATTCTTGGTCCGAATGGACCGTGTGGGATGTCATCTTGAAGCTCTCGAAGTGTAGACCACGACTTGAGGGATGTCCCTGTCATCTGTGACGTCATCGGTGACGTCATCAGTACGAGTGGTAGCGAAAGCGGGCGTTTTGGGGATGTGAAGGAAGGTGTTTGGGCTAGAGATGGACCATCCGTGGTCCGAATGCGTCGTGTGAGATGTCAAAGTGAAGCCCTTGGGGTGTAGACCGCGACTTGAGGGATGTCCACGTCATCTGTGACGTCATCAGTGACGTCATCTGTAGGAGTAGTAGCCAAAGAGGGCATTTCGGTAGTGTGAAGGAAGGTGTTTGGAGTAGAGATGAACCGTCCGTGGTCCGAATGGACCGTGTGGGTGTCATCTTGTAGCTCTCTGCATGTAGACGACGAATGGTATGGTGTTTCTTGGAAGTCGCATCGTGCTACGCATGCGCAGTTGGGCAGTAGTAACGAAATATGTCATTTTGGACGCGGGAAATGACATGTTTGGGCAATCAAGGGACCCATCTTTGATCCAAATGGATCGGTTGGGGTATCCTAGTGAAGCTTTCGTGGGGTAGAGTCAGACTGGCGTGTTTTTTATTGGAAGTCGCGCCAAACTGCGCATGAGAGTTGGGGTGTATTAAGTAAAGTGGTCATTCTGGAGGTGCGCAGGGGTATATTTGTGCGATTGAGGGACCATTCTTGGTGCGAATGCGTCGTGTGAGGTGTCAAAGTGAAGCCCTCGGGTGTAGACCACGACTTGAGGGAAGTCCACGTCATCTGCGACGTCATCAGTATGAGTAGTAGCCAAAGTAGGCATTTTAGGGGTGTGAAGAAAGGTGTTTGGGGTAGAGATGGACCATCCGTGGTCCAAATTGCCCGTAAGGCGTGCTCAACCCCCGTCTTAACGCATGGACGCACTAACGATAGTGAGTGAGCGAGTGCGTGCGGGCGGGCGTGTGTCTGTGTGTGCGCGCGTGTTAGTGTGTGTGTGTGCGTGTGCGTGTGTATGCGTGTGTTTGTGTGCGTGTGTATGCGTGTGTGTGTGTATGTGTGTGTGCGTGTGTGTGTGTTCGCGTATGTTTGCGTGTGCGTGTGTGTGTGTGTTTGTGTGTGTGCGCGCGTGTGTGTGTGAACATTGTGCTTAGTTAGCCATCTCTCTTTCGGAAGACATGGAGGCTCTGAAGAGCCGTTCTTTTTTGTCGCTGTAAGACAGAACTGTCATTGCCACAGCGTCAGGGTCAAAAGACCATTGTGAGGCCAACGAGCCATCGCTGGTTCCGGCGTGAGCGCTTGTGGGCCATAGCCAGGGCATCAAGGATGGCGGTCATACATAGTCCAGTAGTGGTGGGTGATAGCACACCTCTCCATCGAGTCGACTCTGTCGAGGACCGCTTCTGTGTACTCTTCCAGGATCTGGCGTCGCCCCTCGTTGTCGTCGCCATCTCCAAACATGGACCGAACCACTGCTTGGTAACCCATCGGGGATTCACCCAACGAGACCCCTGGATCCAGGCATGCGTCACATGACATTGTGGGTGGGGATTAAGTGGAATGCTTTACCGTGAACGAGGAGGGTGAGATATATTGGGGTTTCACCAAACGAGACCCCTGGACGCAAGCACGCGCCATAGAGTAGTGTAGGTAGGGGAGCCCAACCAATTCTACGCAGCATATCACATTGATGGTGCTCCGGAGGGCTCGTGCAAAGTGGTTTCCAACCTTAGGTTGCCTTGCTTGACGAGGTTCAGCTTACGTTTTTCCCCTGTCTAAAGTGGGATCAGATAGGACCAGATGGCGAAGTACTCTTGACACTGATGTACTGATGTCGTTCCTTTCGTCCTGGTTCATTGACCTGTCGCCGTAAACAGTTTCTGGCAACTCGGGATGAAATTACTCAGTCCAAATTTCGGTGTTAGGGTAGTGGTAGGGACCTGCTGCCTGTCCATATGCAGAGCCACAAAGTTGATGTTTAAAGAGGAACT
The DNA here is from genome assembly GCA_036873755.1 of Hanleya hanleyi. NCBI lineage: Eukaryota > Metazoa > Mollusca > Polyplacophora > Lepidopleurida > Hanleyidae > Hanleya > Hanleya hanleyi. The sequence continues at coordinate 23,214 of JAVTVY010002849.1, read as the reverse complement.
GGGCGACTAGATTCGATTTCTCTTTACGGACATACAACACTGTTTTTTGGATGATGATTTCATGGTAGACCGTTCTAAGTCGGTTGCCATCAAGAAAAAAAGTCGGTGGCGCCCGTATCAATCGAAGTTGAAGAGGTAACGGCATTGCATGAACAGATCAGCGTGCAGGCTCCCGTTTGGATCAACGTTTTACCCATCGGGCATTGCTATTCCACGTGCCCATTTCTCAGGAAAACAAGGGTGCTGTCAACCAACTGAGACGTTTTGGCTTCCCAGCCGTACGACAACATCGGCTCGATGTAGGCACGGAACGGGTACGTTTTGGTCGAGTCTGTCATGGTGAGTTTTTTCCTAATCGAAATATCCACCTGCTGAAATATAAAGTTCAGCCAAACATCGAGTAGCACCGTCGGCCAATCTGCTGTCATTGAAGATCTTGTCATTGAAGCTGTAGAGAGAGAGAGAGAGAGAGATATTCCACACATAGCCCCTGTTCGGCAATGGTCTGCGTCGGCGGAATGATAAAAAAACTCAAATTCGCTGTTGACGCATGTGCACGAATCCGGGTTCATCAAGGTGATGTTCCTGGTATGCGATGTGTGTGAGATCCCGGGAGTGCCGGCCTTTTCTTCTCTACGACTCGTTATGCTTTGGCGACCAAGACGCCTCCCGCTTCTTTGGTTCGGCGTTTCAGTGCCTCTAAGACGGGCAGACCGCGAACGCATCATCCAGTGCTCGCACATCACTTCGTGATCCGGCAAAGACGGATAACCCACTCCCAGTTTTTTTTAAATGACCGTTGGACGAGGAACACTTTCACGTGAATAAAAGAAAATCACTTCATTTTCTTTAGGTGGTGTGTCGAATTTGACACATTTTCATACATTTTATGTAGTTTTTCAGAACAGTTGAATGAGGTTGAACGCATATCCTTTTCAATCTCAATATTTCACTTGTCTCCTGAAATAATGGCACGGGTATGCCCATTTAGGAAATATAGATTTTTACGGTGTTTTTGTTGAAGAATTTAGAACTATTTATGGCCGAAGACCCGAAACCATGCCTGTTTTCAATCCCACATGATTTAGGTGTGGACTGCACCCTTTCCAATTTCCCCCAATACATGTTCTTTGTTGACACCCCTTTTCCCAACAAGCACAGAGAACACTCTGGTTTGAACATGATGGGGCATAGGGATGGTTTCTTCGCCAAGGCTTTGGGGTGATCCAAATCAGCGGCACTTTACGGTCATACAGAACTGCATCTTGGATGGCGAGCACATCGCATTGTACGTCGTTTGCCATCAAGACAAAGGTTGGTACGTCGGAGTGAGTGAGTGAGTGAATAGGTTTTAACGTCACTTTCAACATTTTTTAAGCAATATAACGACGGAGAAGGGAAGGGAGGAGGAGGGGCGGGAGAACCTACTTGTAACAGAGCAAATATAATGCTGCCATTTTATAGTGCTGTCCCACCGAAATATCATGCCGTAGGCGAACCAGTCCTTGTTCTGTCCTCTTAATGCTGAGCGTAAGCGAGGAAGCAACAAATTCCATTTTTCAAGTCTCAGGTATGACCCGGCCTGGAATGGAACCCAGTACCTACCACTTACGAAGCCGATGCTCTAACCATTAGACCACCGCAGTCCAGTAAGTCAGAGTTTGATGGGTACCTTGTTAAAGTGTAACTGTGGTACTTTTGCAAGTTTATTTCACATCCAAAATAATCGCCCAAATTATAGAATTTATTAGCTGTTTCTTGGTTTACGACTTTAATTTTAAAAATTTCAATGCTATTAATGTTATTGTAGTGCACAGCGTCACAAGCATGTCGGAACATGTGACGTTATTATGGAACGATAAACCACGTCACAACGCAACATTGTTACAAAAATGTTCCATTCTCTGCATTGCCGCGAGGTCCCGCAGACGATGCAAGACGCTCGAAGTATGACGTCGTTAACGTCATCTCTGACGTCAAAAGAAGCAATGCAGGTTTCTTTCCCACTGTATAAACCTGCCTTTGAATCCTCTGATTCGTATGGCATAAGTCTAAGTCCACGAAGGCCGTATCCGCACTTCTGATGGTGAACTCAATGGAACCTGCGTCATTGATACTGGGGGGAGAGAGAGATGTTCTACCCATAGGCCCTGTTCGGCACTGGTCGAAATGGTCCACAAACCAAATCCACTGTTCGTAGGATGGCACTACTCTGGGTGGATCAATCCCATGTTCACAAAAAGATGTCTCGAGTTTGTTTCGACTGGTACGAGGTTTCGGGCGTGCAAGTCTTTTGTTCCCTATGGCTGGTTGTGCTTTCTTGTGCTACCGCTTCTTTGGCTCGGTGTCTAACTGCCTCTCTGCACCACTCAATGTATCACATCACTTCGAACAGCTTGTTTACCGACCACTTTATCTCCATTCGTCACCAGCTTGAGGAAAGCTTTGACGATGCTTCCGAGCACATTCCCCAGCCCATGGCCTCGTTGGGTGGATGGGCCAGCAACTATGGGTAGATCAGCCACGGCATGTCGGGTCTAATTCCCAACGCTCAGGGAGAGGTAATGGGAGCAGCAGTTGCATAACATAATGGGTTAAAGTGTTGACATGGAACATTTTAGCCGAGCGATTACTGAGCAGTGCGAGGTAAAACACGACGACGGAAGACTATACTGTGAAGTCATGTGGCTCTGTCAGTATGTCGGCACCTCTTCCCACTTCCCTTATATGTGTTGTAATTCCTGCCTCCGCTTCTCGTTTTAATAGGTTTACTGGACCTTGGGGGCTTGTTGTCGCCGTCGTGACCGCCGAAATGAGTTTTACGGGTCTTGGATCTCGATCGGCGTGGTGTTCGGGATAGTGGGGTGGAAAGAGAGTGCCCGTTCTCGTTGGTGACTCCATTACAAGCGTCTGGTCAGTCATTCATAATTCAGCCTTCGTCCATTAAAGAATATCCGCGTCCATAATCCAAAGACCTATTCCACATCCCTACGAAGTAGGCTCTCATTTGCAAATTGTCCGGCAATGAGTGAGTCAGTGAGTCCATCCGAATCCTTCCTCCGGCAAAATAAAGAGAACCGTTGACATTAGAACCTTGATTTTTGGCATGAACGTGCATTAGGGGATTGTTACAAGCAAATTCTGAGCTGACCTACTTCTGATGAAAATTTGACCTACTTAGGTGACCTATAAACCTCGAAATTGGCAAAAACATGTCCTAATGCCTCCTAAGACCATGGGGGTGCGCTTAATTAGATCATTGTCACTGTGGCCTGACCTAATTTGGTCAAGGTCAATGTGACCTACTTTCCGACTCAATTTCTTACCTAATTAGGTGACCTAGAAACCTCGAAATTGTCAAAAACAACCCTACTTCCTAGGTCCTGTGACGTTAGTAGCAGCATTAGCAACAAATTCAAAAAGACAATCATAGTATACATAAACATAGGCTAGTTTCCTTCAAGAGAGAAGCGGTCAACAGTTTTCAATGATGTCGGCAAGACATCATGATGTTCCAAAAATATCAAATCCGTATCGCTGATCAGTATTCTTAGTCCATATGATATTCGTTGTAAAGTCGTCATCTGGAGAATGATATATCTCAGTCACGCTTTGATTGTGACTGTTCATATGAGCACCATAAGGATCTTGAAGTACATGGGTTCATACGGCCCCTAGCCCCGGGTTAAGCGGAATTAGACACAAGTTACGAAATGTAACGCAATAGATCTTGCACGCTACGCTCGTATTTTGCTATCAGCATGCGATATGTATCGCCAAATTTGAGAAACTTTGAGTCGAGGCGCTTGGTGGTATAGAACTGTTTTATAAGTTTCTGCAATACTGTTTTGTGACGTTGATTAAAATCGTCACGTTTAACACAGGATCTAACAAATGCTACTAGGCGCGATATGTGTACGCCACATGCAGGTCCCACTGGAATATTATTGTCCAGAAAGGGATGGTTTACGATGTCGAAATTGTAATCATCTCTTTGGTCATAAAGTTGACGAGAGAGAAGGCCAGCTTCATTTTTATAGAGATATAGTCTAAATATGATGTGCTGGTAGGGCTGTCTGTAGTTTCCTTTAAATCCAGTGAAGGTAGATATATATCCTTCACTGCGTTATTTATATAGTGATTATCCATCTCTCACTTTGACGCTGATACCAGTGGTTGCTGTATCTGCTGCTGCACCCAGGTCCAGCGTTGGGGAATCCCCGCTAATTCCTGCGGCAGGTGCAGGTCTTTCAATCCTTCAACAAACTCCTACCTGTCTTGTGGGTTGTACAGCTTGCATCGACGGAGCGTGTCAGTTACCGTCACTCATCCACATCCACAAATTCGTCATCTGGGTATCGGGAAGCATCTGTTTCTGAACGAGAAGTTCACCTTCATCAGTTCAGGTCATGTTAGGGCTTGCTTTTACCCGCTGCAACGCCAGTCCGGACTTTTTCTTGAACCAGGCGGACACACTCTTCAGTTGTTCGTCTTTAACCCGCTGTGGATAATGGTGATGTCGGTGGGATGTCTGCTGGAGTGGTGCCGAGGTCGACGGTTGGGTGGTGTTGTCCTGGTACATCTTGTACCACTGGTGCATCCGATCTGGCCATTGCAAAATCTGACGCATCTCAGTGAGTGTTAAAGGTCTTCACAGTAGGTGGGATTCGGTATGGAACTGGCGTGGTTCGAAGCAGGCATTGTTCGATCAAGGCCCTTTCCCTCATAAGTTCTGTCATCGACCAAAGATTCCACCCAGGGCCTAGTACAGAGACATTAAACATTTATAAACAATGTTAGTATTTGTTACCAAATCAAACCTGCTGTTGCTAATGGCCTTATCTCCCTTTAGGAGCATCCTTACAAATAGTTAAAACGAAAAGTTGTCTCCCCTTAGGGAGCTCTCTCAGCCCAGCTAGGTTACTTAAGCTCTGCCCAATCCTTAATCTCCCTCTTTCTCACTCTTATAGCCCGAGACGTGTGGTGTGCAAGGCCGTGGAGTGAGGGGCAGGATGGGAGGGTAATCAAAGCAACAGCAGGTTTGATTTGGTAACAAATACTAACATTGTTTATAAATGTTTAATATTTGTGACCCAAATCTACACCTGCTGTTGCTAATGGCTCACTACCAACATATGGAGGTGGGCACCTCGGCCTTGTTGTAGTTCCAATAGCAGGCTGAGTAACCGCTGAGATGATCACGGACATGGCACACTAGTACTCGACAAGAGGGACCCTGGTCGGTGACGCGATCGTGGATGTGGTGCACAATTTTACCCCCACGAAGGAACTCGGGTCGGTGGCGCTGTGAGTATTCGAGTGGTTATCAGTGTATGACGAATAGAAGTGGTCATGTACATCCCGACAACATTGCATACAAGGTGCCCATCTTATACCACTCTTTAGTCCACAAGCCGTCTTACGTCAGCTCTCTGTACTTTAGTCCCTGTTGCTGACACTGGTAAACCTGAAAGTAGTACTCACGAATGTGTCAGGTCTTGTAAGATGACTTGTGAGTTGACAGCAGCTGCCTCTCTTGAGATGACCTTGTAAGTTTGTCATAATTGCTCTCATGTACCAAACTCTCTGTACTTTAAACCTGAAACTGACACAAAGTATACGTAAAAACCAATACTCACCATTGTGTCAGGTCTTGAAAGATGTCTTGTGAGTTGGCAACAGGCTGACCTGTTGAGGTGATCATGTAATAAGGTGGACATGTGATTAGCTGTGATGATGCCGTAAGTTGTCTGACTGTATAGGCCAGAGAGAACCCGGGTCGAAGACGCTGAGGGTACTTGTGGATTAAAATCAAAAACCTGATTGTAAATGTGGTACACAATACTCAATAGAAGGAAAAACCCAGGTCGTAGAGACGCAGTGGGTGTAAATAGAGTAAAACCAGTAATAACCAAGCCTAAACCATACTCACCGATGAGACGGGTCTTGTAAGTTGGCTGACTGACTGACCTATTGAGGTGATCATGTAATATGGTGGACATATGAAATGGCTGATAAGATGTGATGATGCAGCAAGCTGGCTGATTGACGGACTTGCTGCGCTGAACGAAGATACCCCCCCCCCTCTTTTTTGGAAGTTACTGGACCACGTGCTGGGCAGCCACCAGCGGCCCAAGCGTGGTCACTCTATCTGATTGTACTGACATAACTCTCAGATAGAAAACGGTTGAATTGGCACTCCATGCACAAGACTGGACAATGTCATGAAGGGATAGGTTCTTCCATAAAGGCCATGATGTAGCGATGGCACGAATTCCATGGAAAGAAGCAGAGGTCAGAAGTGGAGGAGCGTCAATGGCAAGTTGATATGTCCACTTAATGGTCTTCTTCAACCAAGAAGCAATAGTATTCTTGGTAATGTCACGCACTGCAGTTGGCTGAAGAGACCGGAATAATAGACGACGAGAACCCCGACCAGGGTCGGTACGAGTGAGATAGTGACGTATGGCTCGTACAGGGCATAACAGGATGTCGTCCTCAAGGTCACGAACAAAGTCTGATAAAGCAGGGATGGAGTACAAACGTTGAACACAAGGACCTTGGCGCACAGCCTCATTCTTGGCGATGAACTCAGGGACGGGACGAAAAGAAATGCGAGACCAATTTGCCGTCCAGGTCAAGACGACCTTTCCAGAGCGTGAAACTCGGAAACTCTAGATGCCAAAGCGAAAGCCGCCAGGAAAGCAGACTTGTGGGAAACAGCTTAATAGAGGCGGACTGTAAAGGTTCGAAGGGCGGACGAAGCAGGGCACTAAGAACCACACCAAAAACCCACTTCGGTAACATCTGGCGAGTACGGCGAGACTGTAAGGCGAAAGCAGGTAGGAGAGCAGAGATATTGTCATTCAGACTAATGTCGATGCCGGTCGAAAGACGTAAAACCCTAGCCAAAGCAGACCGGAACCCCTCAATGGCGCTGATTTGAAACTTCTTATCACGATGTAGGTGAAGGAGGAAGTCAGCTACTAAGGAAAGAGAGGCAGAGTCGGGATCGGAATCACGTTCTCGGCACCAGGAGGCGAAATAGGCCCATTTCGATTGATAGAGCTGCGATGTGGAAGATCGATTGGTTGAAACCATCGTCTGTGCAACTTCTGCTGAAAATCCTTTTACTGTAAGTGCACTCTGGATAGTCTGCAGACGTGTAAGTTGAGCCACCGCGGGTTGTGATGTATTATCCCATGAGGTTGACGCAACAGGCTGGGCCAAACTGGAAAACGACGTGGCGGAGCAGTGAGAAGTGGAACCAGTACCGGAAACCACTGACGACGAGGTCACCACGGAACCACGAGCAGAATGACGCAGTCGTGCTGAGTAATCTAAAGAAGAACTTCCTGAAACAGGGCCATGGGTGGGTAGGCATAAGCCAGGAAGTAGTCCAAGATGATTGAAAGGGCGTCGATGGCGAAAACTTGAGGGTACGGAATCGGACTGACGAAGAGGGCGAACTATGCATAGTTCCTCGTCGCGAACAAGTCGATCAAGGGGGGTCTCCCAGATGCTGCAGATCTGGCTGAAGACCTCTGGATGAAGGCCATTCGATCTGAAGCACGGTGTCGGGGCGAGAAAGGTGGTCCGCTAAAACAAAGAGCCGACCCGGAACATGGCGAGCATTGAGATGACAGAGATGAATGAGAGCCCAGTCATAAAGATCCCACACCAGACGAAACATTGACAAAGATCGGGTGGTACCCATCTTGTTGATGTGAGCACTGACAGTAGAGTTGTTCGTAGTGATGAGAAGGGACGAATTCACGAGACGCCAACTCCAATGCTGAACTGCTAGGATGACTGCCTTCATTCCCAGAAAGTTGGTGTGAAGTCTGGCATCCAACCTAGACTATCTGCCGGACACCTCCAGTCCGTCCAGATGGCCTCCCCAACGGGTCTCGGAAGCATCGGTGTAGAGATGGTGATCCGGAGATGGAAATCGGAAAGGAACACCCCGCATGACGATGTGGCGGGACTGCCACCAAATCAGATGTGGATGTAGAGACTTCAATACCAGCACTAATGGATTGAGGGACGACGTCTGTAAATAAGACAGATGGCACTGCAGCGACCGAACTAGGAGACGACCGTAATGAGTAAGGTCCTGCGTAGAAATGAATAGCCCTACGAGTTGATGACAAAACAACTATAACGCGAACGTCTAAAAACTGGTCCAACGGTCTATACGGGGACGAAGCACTTGATGGAGAGTGTCGAAAAACTGCCCCCAAAGTAACGACGAACCTAAGTAAACCTCGATGTGAAAGCCCCGAGATGGAGAAAAACGCCAAGACTAGAGAAGTGATACAAGGGGCGATGTTGACTCCGAACGGGAGGACTTGCCACTCAAACCGACGACCGTCGATGGTGAATCGTAGGAAACGCCGAAGACGAGGATGAATGGGTATAAGAAGATATGCATCTCGCAAAACGATGGAGGTCAACCAAGCGATAATGAAGACGCATCAACTGAATTGTCAAAAGGAATTTTTTTTTTTTTTTTTTTTGGACGAAAAACACCAAAGTCGAGAGACGTGCAGGCGAACAAACGTCGAAGCCTCTATGACAATCAAGAGAAAGATCTAGAAATGGAGACCGGGACTATCGAACTTGACGACCCTGATAAGGAGGTATAAAAGAACGACGTGGTGAACGGCATTATGGCGTACGGGAACGTCTAACAGATGTACGAGAACGACGTACAGGTGTATGAGAACAACGTGACGGCGTAATGGAACGTCGTTGAGGTGTAACAGAACGACATAATGCGAAACGAGAAAAGCGTTGCGTGAGAAAATGGCGTAGTGATTTCCCCAATTTCTTTCAAAACAGTTCAATTTATTGTACATATACGCTCACAATGGAGCAGGGTACAACCTTTTAAATGTACGAGAAACGACGTTTAGGTGAACAGGAACGACGTTATGGCGAACAAGAACGACGTAGAAGGAAAAACAACTGAAGTTGAATCCGAAAACTGTAAACCCGAAACTCGAAAAGTCACAGTGGAGTCCGAACGAAACAGCCGTAGTTCGCGAAACTGTAATGAGATTTGAAACGCAGAGGAGATGAAGAACACATTCATTGTTCCTTGCGTTAATCGTGGGCGTGACTCCCCCTGGTAGCAACATCCCCGACATCAACACAAAGATACTTCCAACGTAACTAGGAATATCTTCAATAAAATTTAAAATTCCCCGAAGAGAGCAATTACATTTTGATGTCTCTCGCCGGTAGATAAACTAAGGTCATTAAATTTCACAATTTGAATTGACCAAACAAGAACAATGTTCAATCTAGACTCACCCTCCAATTAGAGGTCTAAACTACACATAAGTCCTCAAACGGAATAGATGAAATTATCATCCAGTCTCTCGCCGGTAGATAATAAAAATTAAGATCAAACAAATGCTGTAGACCAAAAGATGTTTGGACGAAGCTGTCGAGGAGAAAAACGGCAAAGAACATTGCTTAGGAGCTGTCTGTCGTTCTTCTTACTAGGCTGTAACCGGTAATCGTTCTCAGACGAAAGTAACTTACGAAGTACAAGAAGACCGCCCGATGGAAACAGTCTTATGCTGTCCCAAGCAGATGATTGAGTAACTTCAGGCTTGATCTTTGCCCGGCCAACAGACCAGGGAAAGAACAATAAACACCCTACGTGTCGTTGAACGAGAACAATTCTAAAGACTTCCCGGAGAAATAAACTCACACTCAAGCTAATAATATTAATTTCTCCGAAAGAAGAAAATAAAATTAAAGCTCAACTCAATTTGAATTGTAAGTCTAATACAGTATACCGATGGGAAAATTTGGTTGTGAAAAATAAATATATCACAATGCAATATTTACTAGCAGAAAAATGTGTTCCAAAAAATAGCACAATTTCTTAATAAACAATCTCGTGATCTCTTTTCTTGATCAACACACCCTTGAATACACAAAGAGAGTAATATGGTAGGCTCATTAAAATGTAACAAAGACGTGGTAGACTAGTGTATAGCTTTGACTTGTGGCGACGAAGACAAACGCAACAACAACAACGTAAGAATAAAAGACAGAGAAAAACCTCTGCAAGTTTTCTCTCTTGATCACAAGATATCAAATAAACAGAATAACACTTGATATAACAAGAGAATAAATTTTGGTAGGAATAATGAACTGTATGCATAGAAGTAAACTACCAAAAACTGAAAAGTCCGAAACACAACAACAACAACACGAAAAATGAAGGTGTTATCGTTTAAAACAGCGAGAATACAATTTCCCTGCAGAAACTAGTTGAAGCATTTCTATTTCCAATGGACTGGACTACAGGCCGACCCGTGAAGCAAAAATCTTTTGTTCGTTTTTCGTACAGTTTCATCGTCATAAAAATATCCCAGCCGGACAGGCTTACACACTGTACTCTGGACAGATCAGTCGCTTTCACCAGCGATCAAAGTTCAGATGTGTCACCGGAACACACGTTCCCGATAACAAAAGAGCGGTCGAGAAAGCCGGGCTTTGGACAGAATCCTTTGTTGTCCAAACAAAGAAACGGGTTTGTGCACAAACGCGCCAGACAAGACTTTACCAACCGGTTCTGAACTGTCTGGGATTTTAACATTATCCTAACGTACAAACAGTCCCCCTGAAAGGGATTCTAATAGAAGCTGGCTGGACTAAATCTATGCGATAAATCCAAACAAGAAACCAGAAAGATTTTAGTTAAAATTTGAAATCTCCGACAAGAGCAATTTCATTTTGGCGTCTTTCGTCCGCAGATAAAGCAGGGTCTACCGTAACCCGTAATAAATACGCTCGTCAAGCCTGGGCATAAACCTCCAGGCGGTAACATCCCAACTTAGACACTCTAAACACGTGGCTGACGGTAACAAAGGTGACCTTTGCATGAGTGTGAGCATCCAAACTAGACCAAAACTGCCGACACGAACGGCATGAATTAGAATTTACAGGGACAGATATCTCAGACATAATGTCTAAGAAATACAGCAAGAGAAAAATACTAGTTAAACAAAAAGGTACAACCGAAGGTCAAACCAACAACAACCAAACCAGCACTATAGGACACTTCCTTGATATGCACCACACTCGAGCAGGTACAAATAGAGAAAGAGGGAGATTAAGGATTGGGCAGAGCTTAAGTAACCTAGCTGGGCTGAGAGAGCTCCCTAAGGGGAGACAACTTTTCGTTTTAACTATTTGTAAGGATGCTCCTAAAGGGATATAAGGCATTAGCAACAGCAGGTGTAGATTTGGGTCACAAATAGGCTCTTTCTCCTTTCTCCTGTGCTTGCGAGAGTTGCTTGTTGGTGCACTTCGCCGTAGTCTATATCGTATAACGTCTGTAGATGCCTTGTAGATGTTCTAAAATTCTATTATAAATATAATCAGTGTGTAGCTTGTGTATGTTAACGAGCAGTTCCAAGTATGTTTGACGTAAAGTCTTTCTTAATGCTGGAATATAATCCTCTTCAGCCATTTCCCCTGATTTGACGCAGTCAGTATGTCGGCACCTCTTCCCACTTCCCTATATGTGTTGTAATTTTTTCCTGTATATGGCGAGATTCTGCTGGTGGACGTTTCATCCCCGAGGCCCGCCCCCTGTACAGACCTTTTTGGTCTTTGATATATGTTGGCATTTGTGGGAAGTTGATGCTGGGTCGACATCGGGCCTTACAGACTAGTCTTTTGTGTTAAATGCCGTCATCTACATCTGACGACGATACAGCTCACCAATCTCCAATGTACGAGTTGTCACAGCGAAACAGCTCACCAATTACCAGTATACGAGTTGTCAGAGCATTTCCATCATAGCTCTCTAGATTTGTATCTAATACCGCTTATGCCGGTGCTAGGGGCCGTGTGGTCATATCATCCAAGTTACCACATGAACAGGTACAATAAAAGCGTACCTGAGATACAACACATATCATGAATCGCTAGATTCTTGGTATGTGCTTTAGAATAAGTTAACCAGAAGACTATTCTGTGAAGTCATGTGACGCAGTCAGTATGTCGGCACCTCTTCCCACTTCCCTTATGTGTTGTAATTGCTTCAAATACCATTTTCTGTCGTCCTCTCTTTCCACGCATTATATTTAATCCGTTTCCATAAATCGGCGAGTTGATCCATTTCCCGATGATTGGCGATTCAAGGACCACAAATAATCGCAACTCTTGCCATCTGAAGAGTATTTTTTCCTCGTTACTTTCGTGAAATGTCTCATATCCTGTGGAAATATCCTCCCAAATGTATGGATTTGCTGCCCATTAATAGGATTATTGAATAAACGAAGTACCAACAGTTAAGTGTTATATCTCGAGATGCCTTGTCTTGAGGAAAGAGATTCTGTCAGATAAATTATGGATAAATTTCTGTGATGCAAACCTTTGTGAAATGTGTTGGGTCGCTAATGATCATAGTAAATGGATGTTCTGATGCATGTGTGAACCACGGTTGATCGGTCGAGTCTCTATTTGGTGTATATATTGATACCTGTTCAGGTTATCGGGACACGAGAAAGTTTTCTGACAAGACTGCACAATTATTCGTCATATTGACGCTTCACTGCCAAGACAGACTAATTCTGAAACCATTTCTCTGTTTTTACAGTATATTGTAACATATTGTTTACATCTCCTCCTCCTCTATACAGCAATCTCTACAGTGAATAGTCACTGCGGAATTTTTTACTGGAGAACGGCTGAATATAGAATGACGAACTAGACGCTCAAATATTAATTTCATGTTCATATTCCTTCCACCATTCATACGTGCTTCACGCCTCACCAGAGCTCTATCCTGGTCTACGTATAATTTGATCCACATATCAGCATCGCTAACGTAGTCTTCTGCCCACATGATAAAGCAGCAGTAGTGACGAAGTGATGTGCTTGCGGTTTATCTGAGAATGCAAAAATCCCTCTCGAAACTTATAATGTAATTCATAAAATATATGCGTATGGTTTGTTGACATCACTAATTTCCAATTCCTATAGAGTGCAAAAACAAATTGACTATCTTCCTCCTCCTAATCCCCACCACCTTTCCCAGTACATCAATGCATAAATGCAAACAGCTCAGCTTTGATCTATGAAGCTGGATATTTCCACAGTGGAATATACACCAGATCAATATTCTTCGCATGAGCCTACGAAATGTTGCGTTAAAAACCTGGTGACGTCGCTTGCACCCGGATGCGCAATTATAGTATGTTGTACTGTACCACAGGCCTTGGTGGCGTTTTGGCGTTTTTGGCGGCATTTTGGCAGTGAAATGACGTCACTGATCCCCGATCCCTTTTCACATGTGATGCAGCCTATTTTTACAATACTCTCGTTTTCATAAGAAGGCACGTTTTAGTAGATTATCGATGCACATCGTCCTGTACCGTACCATAGATTGGGATTCTGGGTGAAATGCGTCGTGGATCCATTCAGCGGAGCTGAGCAAACGAGGGATCTCGGCGGACGTAGACATCACAACACAGATAGAGGAGGTTGCCGCGCTGTTTACCACTCAACACCCGTTTGAATTTTCTTCTACCACTGAGGGACAGTCGGATGACATTTGGCTGGGGTTGTGATCGGTCTCTATTGCACACATCTCCAATGTTTACCAGGAACTCAACTCAATTATCATACACAGGGAGGACAATCTTGTGGGTAGGACGAGCACAATATGCCGCGTCATCGTTAAGTGTTGTAGAGCTGGACCAATACGCATTGCACAAATGAACGAGTGGTCTGAGCGTTGGTATAGTGTACCGATAGAGATGTGTACACGGCGGTGCGGGTATGGGGTATACATTTCACCCAGCTGAGCGTGCAACTGGTCGTAACTGCACTTTCTTTGCTACTCCCGAGTGCGCATGCGTATATCACACCAATTTTATTCTACCTAACGAGAGCTTCAATGGAACCATGCCCCCATCCCATGGCGCTAGGTGTAAGTATGCACGGCCCAGTGTGCAACTGACGTAACTGCACCTTCTACACTACTCCCCGAGTGCACATTCACGTATCACCTTGGTCCCGAGATTGTACTCTACGATGCGAGACTGTTCATGCCCCACAACCCCACCTCTATGGGCTCGTATATAGGAGGTATATGTACACTTATACCTGGTGTGCATCGAAACATCCTTTCTCTACTACTGGACTGTGCTAGCCAAGTTGACATGGCTTCGTTCGTTCCTACACTCATACGGATGAGCTCTTCACGACAATCAAACTCTTTGTACAACTCGATAAAATCAATAGACAGAGTTGGGATGGGTTGTTTTATTGCCGGATAGAGCCGAACGACCCATGGAGCCGTGTGATTCCGAAGTGTACATGTAAGGGTATGAAGAAGACTCCTGGCCAAGTGTAGGAACGAACGAAGCCATGCCAACTTGGCTAGGACTGTGCACTCCGAGGTCACAACCTAGACAGCAACCGTCACAGTCTACTTCCCTAGGACACCAAGCATGCCACATTTAAACCAAGTAGGGCCACTTTAGATCGCCCAAACACCCCACTGCGCATATGCCTCTCTCGGCTACCGAGGACTACTCTCAGGGCTTCCTCCACAGGCATCTTCAAGGCCCCCCCCCCCCCCCACCCATATCACTCCTCTCCTCCCAAGCCCAAATAGAGGGGAGATCGGGGTTATAAGAGAACTGTGAATAGTGAGTCACAGCTGGGTAAACGGACCAACCCCTGAATACAGACATTATCCATGGTTCCAATATTTAAAGGAAGTACCAGTACGTTAAGGCGGCATATTGACCTATAATTTTTTTTTTAATTTAACGGCAAGGGAAATTATTATAGGACATGTGTATTTTACTCTTTCTCCATTGGACCAATCGCCGTCACATGGCTGTCGCTAATTGTCCATATGGACTCCAAAGCGGGTCCATAAATGTGATATTGACTCGGCGTGACGTGTGCGTCTTCTCAGCCAATGAAATTAGCCGTTGGATTGGCCGTCGGTTTTTTACACTGCGGCTGAAGCAGCCTCGAGATCGTGGAGAGGAAAGCAAATTACCTACTATGTTATATTTTAATTGCTTTCACAAACTTAACGAGAAGATAACGAGACGTCTGGGTCATATAATAAAACAATTAGTCTTTTGATATCGGTCAATAGGTGTTTTTGTGGACCTGAGAAAACAATATTCACCTCGGCCTCGGTGAATATTATTTTTTCAGGTCCACAAAAACACATATTGACCTCATCAAAAGACTAATTGTATAATATATGTACACAATAGGTGTAATTTCTAGCTCCATTGCGTTGCGATTATATAGTTAGGCCTATGGCATGAAATTTCGTCAAAAAGGGTCTAAATCGCGAAATGGCCCCCCTAATCATTTTTCTTACCCCTTGAGCTAGGGGGCTGAAACTTACACTATACCCTTGGGTCAAGCTCTACCAGTAAATGTTAAAAAATCCAAGATGGCCGCTTTGATGACTAAGTCACTTTCAAAAGCAGCATTTTTGATCGATTTTTCGCATTTTTTATTTATGCAATTTCTCCACAAAAATAGCATGATAAATTAGTAAATATTAATGGGATGTGAAATAAAACAGTTTTTACCCACTTTTCATCACAGAAAGCAGAAATTTTGAAGAAATATGACAAAAACATCACTTTTCTGGGACCCCATCTTGAATTTACCCATGATCCTCTCCTCAGGGGTCATGCAAATAGGCTCAAAATGACCCCAATATGATAAACTATAAAGTCACGGAGATTCAGCTCTCTATTTTTTGTCGTTCCAGAGATAGCGCAGAAAGTTTGATAGGGGGGCCATTCCTTTGACCAGACTCAACATTGCTTAACTTCGGTGATCTGACGAGAACCGATGTGCCCAACGTGATATTGCCGTATATTGCAGATTGTGACGAGCTTAGAGGTCAAAAGTCAAGGTCGTTCTGGCCCAAATATCATCATCTGTGGTGAACTCAAATTAAGCTTTTGTGGATCGTTATAAAATTGCAGATGTACTATGGCAAAGAAAGTTTTTGCCGTCTGTTTAAATCTCCAGTGTTCACCACAACTGGACTTCTGGACTACAAAGCGCAGTTACCGTAGCTTTTTGTGAATTTAAATTTTACCCGACAAGAAAAATTGTAAAGCCTTCTTTCAACAATTTGTGCCTCGCTGCCATACCGCTCTAAACACCATAACTATTCATATATCAAAATTCATATATCCTTATATCAAAATAAATCTCCGGAACCTTCTCATGCCAAAAGCTGGAACGTTGGGGGTGGAAATGCGTAACTGACCCACAACATCCAAATGTGATCTGATTTTCGACAAAATACACCCCGACGGCCGAGGTATCCACTACACAAATGAGATGTTTATATTCACTACGACTTTGTCAAGTGACTCCACCAGCTTCCAAAAATGTGGAAATGGTACTACCATCGCCAGCTCGATTTTTGTATTTCCGGTCATGTCCGTGTAATGAAATTGGCGCTTCACCGATTACCTCGTTCCCCATGTGCAGGACCTCGCCACCAATTCTCCACTGAATTTCATAATTTTCTAAATTCATTAATTCTCATTTTCTCTCAACCTTTAGGTTGAACGGCATAACTCTTGGTAACTGGGCGACCTTGAAACAAGAGCCGAGAGCTCACATATCCCACAATGAAATCGACAATAGTATTAATTTTTTCTTCGAATGGATATCCTTCAGGTGAGAAAAATTTTCATGAAGAAAAATGTGAAAAAAGTGATGAAGCAAACCTTTGTTCTCTAGTTAAAAAAAACACAAGTTCAGAAAGATCCCTCTCCCAGTCAAAATAGCAAATGCATGGTTTTTATTTCACAACAGTTTAACTGAATGTAGCCGTTTCATACATGTATCAAACAGCTCCAAAGGACAAATGGCATATACATGTAGGAAAGACAACTCTGAATAGTCCAACCTAACAAGTCAAACTGGATTCAGCTTGCCATCGGATTATACTACCTCGTCTCGATGGGCATATAAAATGGGACTTCAAATGATTTCCCCGATTTTGGGGTCGGTGACTTCCGACCTTAAATTTTGGTACTGGGGTCACAGTGACCTTTGAACTGGACCTAATTTTTGGTGTGCAACACATCTTTTCGCCCTACTGAATCCACAGACAAAAAAATTGTGATTTTCAATAATTTCCTAATTTTTGAGACCTTTGACCTCCATTTGGTATGTGACACATCATCCACCCTCCTCTCACCAAAAATTGGAACTGCAGACAGAAAACTCAATTTCTCGATTTTTCGGCCACTGACCTCTGACCTTAATTTCGGTATGCAAGTCTCCACCTAGTGTATCCACTCAACAAATTGCAACTAGACACAAAACGGTCACATATGGACTGGACACCGACAGTTCAGTGATTTCCTGGTTTTTAGGCAAGTGACCTTTGACCTCCATTTTGGTACGCGACACATAGTCTCCCCTCAGGCTATCATCCAATCACCAAAAATTGGAACTGTAGATAGAAAACTGTTCTAGATTTTGACCAGACACGGGTTATGTACGCCGCCATCACAATACGTCCGCCTTTTGAGCAGTCATAATGGCATTTTCTACTTTACGTCCGTTCTGCGAGGGAATTCCACTGCGTGACCCCTACCCCATTGGAACACTCGTTTTTAGTACGAAAGTGCTATGCCACCAAACATACATCAATAAACAATTGTATGGGTGGTGTACATTTAGCTCTAAAACCGAGATTTTATCTAGGTGGCATGTTGGCACATTGGTCCAGGTCCATCATTTTCAACTATATTCTGCTTCTGTGCATCTGTAGTGTGGATTTAGCAGGGAAAGCTTTAATCTTTCTATAGATCTCGATAGCTTGAGAATATGGCATATCAGTCCTGCAAGACGAAGTGACTTAAGGGGGTCGTCAGTAGAAAATGTTAATTCTTTCAAAAATGAAGTTATCTCAGAGATTTTCATATATATTGGATATATGATCAAAGTATTTGAAAAAAAATCATTTTCACAAAGATATATATATCGGTTGCCATGGTAACGGCGGCCATCTTGGATTTTGGCGCTTAAATTAGGAAAGCATCATACGCCAAAGTAAAAGAGCTAACTTTATCAAACTTGCAGGGTATTTCTGTGATGTGTTCCTTTGCGCAAATAAGAAGTTTCAAGTAAAACTAACCATTGGAAGCAAAATTTGAGCTGTTTTACTGATTTACACTAAATACGCATATATACCTGGTTGCCATGGTAACTGTATATTCGCTTATTGTGAAGATATTCTGAAAATATTTCTTATTTGCACTCAGATATATCCCAGCTACCAAATATCCAAATTTCATCCCATTTGATCAATGAGAAGGTGAAATAATTGCTTTCCTAATGTTAAAAAATGTGTGAAAATCGTGAATTCATGATTTTGAGAATAAAGTTGAACAACTTGAATGCTGTTGTACCTCTCATGTCTACTGTTGTTTTTTTCTTGCAAATCTGGATTTTCATACAGTTTGAAAGAGTATTGTCACAGGGCTGAATGCAATGTTCAATATAATATCACCATTTCTAATAAAAATCACACATCTACATGGTCCCCGACTCGCGTAATAATGTCTGGAGATAACCATATCTGTCGGTCTTGGGTATCCGTAATATTTAGTCACTTAGAAATTTCCGGATTGGTAAGAAGTACCCTCCTCCGTCTCCTGGTTCATCTGTTTTCTTAAAGTCTCTAACTCTTTCTCTTTCCTCAACCTTCTGAACCGCTCAGTTGACTTATATTTAGATTTGGTGATGCGTTCCCGATCCTGGGATTTGCAGAACTTGACCATGTTTGGTCCCGGACTAACGGAGCTCCTCTCCATCAGAGTTACTAAGGAGAATGCACCCTTGTTAAATTCAGTAACTCCTCTAGCTGCTGCGTTCTGAATGCTAGAAAGACTAACAAACCTGACTTAGAGGGCCCTTGCCCATATCACACCATTCAACGACTCATTCACATTTTGCGTTCCTCCCCGAATGCAGCGTTTGAGTAGGGTTTTGTCACAGAGACGACGGAAGACTGGAAGAATGGCCTCACTTACGAAGTATGGCAGTGGGGCAGAGGGAGGTCCTCTTTGAGGTTGTTTGATGCCATTGGCAATTTGCCGATTATACCAACACCAAGAATCTGTACCTTTGGGACAGTGATTATGTCGGGGCTTTGTGTCATTAATGTAGTGAAAAAACACTGCCCAAGTGGCTTCATGCATACCTGTCAGATCATTGGCATGATCTTTTATTGCTCTGCCATAGTAGTTTTGCATGGCTCTTACTCTGTCCTTTGTCAACCTACCCCTTCCATCTATGGGTGCCTTCCTAGCCTTCTCGACCTGAATCACTTTGTCCAATCAGTTTTTCATCCGCTTACTAACGTGGTTGATACAGTCTTCATTTTCGACAGGAAAATCTTCACCATATGGCCCTTTGCCGTCATTGATTTGAGAGATTTCATTGTACACAGAACTGTCCCCGTCATTCAGTAAGGTGGTGTAGCGAAAATTTAATTTCTCAACTGACCTCTCAAAAAATTTTTTACTGCAGCTTTTGTTTCCATTGACTTGGAAGAACCTTTGTGATTTATTTCGCAGTCTTTCTCATGTGCTGCATACCAGTCAATGTACTCTTGAGATGTTTTTTCCATTTTATTTCGAAAGCATAAGGTGCAGTAGTTTGACATAACTTCGTAATCTATGACTAAGCCAGTCAAAATGTCGGTTACAAGTGTAACATTGTAGTGAGAGGTATACCCCCGTTTGTGCCAGGTTCCGTCACAGGCGACAGCTATATTTATAATTTCTTGGTCTTTCAGAGTTGGATCAGTTTCCTCGTATGCTTTTCTCACCGCTGCTGCTGCTTCCTCTAAATGATCAGATGTTACAGAAATACTTTCCTTTGAAATGACATTAGCGTGTTTTACGAAGGCCTCCTTTTCTAGAGAATGAGGAAAATCAAATACTTTCGCAAACTTGTCAAGTCCTGCTTTACCACAACCTAGTTCTTTCATAGCTACAACAGCTCTTCTATTTACAGATGGTCCCCCTCTTTGATTGTTCAAATTTTCAGATGTTGCTGCACTGTGGACTACCTCCTCACATGAATGACAGAAAATTTTAAAAGTGCTGCATAGTCCTACAAAACTGTCCTCTTGTATGTCCAAGTCACTGTTACTACACTGGGGACAGGTTAAACCAGCCACTAAGTTTCTGATAAAAATAACATCAACCAGTCTGAAACCATGCGATTTATTATTTTCAGGCTCTGTGAAGTTTTCTGTTTCTGCAAACAATCGAATTTTTTTCTCACTTGGAGAGGTTATGATTTCCTCCGTATTATTTTGAATATTCTCATTGCTTGCTGTAGTATTTGCTGTAGTATTTTCTGTAGTACTACTAGCAGACTGACTATTGCTATCTGATGTTGCAGTGGACAATCCAGTGTCATCCTCAGAATTACCCGATGTAAACGGCCGTTTATCAGCTTTGCGACGTCTTCCGGTGAATTTGTGACACGATCTGAACTTTTTTGACGGCATCTTGTTCGTTGATGATGAAAAATAAGGCCTAAAAGTGTTGGATTGTAAAGCTGTCTGCTAAATTCAAATCCTCATGGCGGAGACAGGAAACGGCGCAGTACGCATGCGCGGCGTCGCTAGATACTGCGCTGATTGGCGAAGGTCCCTAATACATATTCATATGGACTGGGCGATCCAATGAAAAGCTACTACGTAACTTTATAGTAAAATTCGTAGTAAATGTATGCCTTATTTGGGAGCTCATTCATGGAAAAGTACTCGGAATGTGATGACGTAGGTCACACGAACTGACAGATAGCAATCTCAGCTTTCATAGGAGACCAAAATGGCAGATATTTACCAGCGATGATCGGGAGCTTTACCGCGATAAAATGGGCAGTTTTTGTGAGTTTTATTTCGGTTTCTGTTTGTTTTTGCCTTGTTTACTATCAAATAGGGGCCAATAGGGGACGAAAGTATCTTATTTTACGCTAAAACAATGATGATAAATGAAAACAAAGACCAGTACCACGTAGAACAAGCCTCATTGTATCCAAATACGCAAAAAAATCACAAACGATAATTTTTCAGTTTTAGGCCCCCAAATCATAAATCCACCTACGAACGACCCCCTTAAATGTACGGGATTTCCACTAGTGGCAAATGATCAGCCGGTGTTCCATTTCCTAACATGTCAAATCATGTTGAAAAGCGTCATCTCTTACATAAACTATATCACAGAATAGAGTTCTCCAGTTCATCTTCAGGCTCATCACCAGATGCAACTGTTGTATTTAATTTGACAAGCCTGGCTATGATCCTTCTTGAGCTGCATTCACATCGCATATGAGCAAACAGATGGACTTCAGAATTCCACAAAATGATTCATGTTCGGAATTTCTTAGTCTTTTATTTCGAAGCCTCGTGAATGTGTAGTTATATCAAACCCTGTAAATAATGGACATACTGAAATCAGGGAAAACAACAAACAAAATGGAGTTCATTAGTTTTACTTTCAGCATATAATTAGAGGTCGTTCTGCTGTTTAGCCATTTCAAATATATCCCAAGTGTGAGCATTACATATACAAGGCATGGCAACATCTCCAGATCTGGAGTATTTTTTTTTGTTCCCGGTACCATCATTCCAACTTTTAAGCATAGTGGTTCGTGGATGTGCATCGCGACCAAGTACATAATCATCCATCATTCCTCCAGGATGTAAGTTTTATCATGAGCATTGATCAAAGCATTCAAGATCGCAACACTGTCGACTGTTTTGTCCAGGTGTAGTTGTGACCCTCAAGGTTTCAAATCTACAGTCAATTCTATCCAACATCTCTCAGAGTCCTCAAGGATGAACAGAGCCGCCTGCTTGGGGCTGCATCGTGCTAGCTGGACCAGGATATTCACTGCTGGTTACGACTGGAATCTGAAGTAGAACCGAGTGATTACTGACCAGTAGAGTCCATCCATGAAGGATAAAAGTTTGACACAGCAAAGCGGAAAAATTCAGTAGCCAATACGACTTTCTCATATCCACTGTGATATGAAATAACCCAAATAACTCTAGAAAATACAGAGCAAATAATAAATCAGATTGTTTGGATGTATGCCAATACAGCATTAAGCATCTTCCATTCAAGTTCATCCATTAAGTAGTAACCAGGCCTTCAAGTGGCTCACAGTGAAAATATAGGAGGAAATTTGGAAAAATATAGGAGAAATATAGGAATTTTCTGAATAAAATATAGGAAATAAAGGAGTGTAAGACAGGTCTGTACTACATTGTAGGTTCCAAACTTGGTAGTTTTCTGGTGTTTAATCAAATTACTTTCACTGAATGCGGTCATAGTGGTGGTCTTTTCAGGTGACCTGTTCTGTTATTTGATTCAGCATAGAGAGACTTAAATTTTTTCACATTTGCCGAGCGAAGCGAGGCGAAAAAAAAATTCTGAAATGTATTTCCTTGCGTCAGTTTGACTCATTACGGAGCAATGATGAAAGTTTTCATGAGAAAAAAGTCGAAATATAGGAGGTTTTGGGTAAAATATAGGAAAATATAGGAATGACTCAAAAATATAAGAAATATAGGAGGCACTTGAAGGCCTGAGTAACCGAGCTAAGATCCAGACATTGAATGATGGGATAAAGGGCCATAACATTGCAAATTCCTCAAAACTGCTAAAAAATCTACAGTGCACATCTGCAAGGTATTATTTAGGCCATTCAAATATGAAAGTGTTTCCCAAGCAGGAGACTTGAAATCTTCAGGAGGCTTTTTATTTTTATTTTGGTTTGGAGGAAATTCAATACCTGCAAGACTTTTCATCACAGATTTTTCCTTATATGTATAATCTAAATCTCTTAATGAGTAGATTATCATTTGTCAATCCTGTACAAAACATGATTGATCTAATCAAAACCCCTCGGCTTTCCCCAAGTGATTGTGACCCATGTGTAGTGTGAATTGGAGAAGAGATAGTTCTATGTGGGATGATCAAGATATACCGGTAGTACATTCAGGCATATAGGACAAATAGAAAATTATATATCTGTAAAGGGGCATAACTCTGTAAAATATGGGTCGAGGAGAGCCACTTTCGATAGGCGTCTGACTTGGCACTCTGTAAAATAAGAACCGAGACGAATAAGCTG
>JAVTVY010002848.1:0-33567 GCA_036873755.1 Hanleya hanleyi | reverse complement strand
ATAGTGGGAAAACATTTTACCCAGGCTGTAGTGACCGCCATCAGTAACAGTGGAGCAAAGAGCCATGCACATACAATATGCATGGTTTATTGTCGACCTATAGAATCTCCATTTGCCACAGCACAATCAAATACCAAAAAATCACTTTTGAACATACTCGAACATCTATATCTGAAGACCTGGAAATACTGTATATGAGCATCGTATCTTAAGCACGATTTACAGAATTACAACCTAACGTATCAGCACGATTTACAGAATTATAACCAAACGTCGTATACGGCACAGAACATATACTATTAAAAGGAGATCGATAGAAAAACGTATGTACCCAAATCACCGATCTAGCATATGGTGCTGTGGCTACTGGTAGACTCAACAAGTCGGCAAGAATAGCACTCAACAAGTGACGTGAATGATATGGTTCAATCATTTAAGATAATTACTCAAATGTTTATACAAATCTATCAATCATAACAACTGGATATAAAGCTGGGTGCAAACGAAGTATATGCTGTGTATACTGGAGTGGTTAACAAAGGAACAGCCCGTGAATGAGCTGGACATAATTAGATAAAACCACATGGTGCAGAAAGGGGGGAAAACGATCCCTCTCAGGTCTATTAAATAGCACTTCTTGTCACTGAATAAATGATAAACCCAAGTTACCAATTAGTCTTAACATGATGCTCCGTCAATCATGAACAAAAAGACCATATCAACCCAGTGATAGACCACACCGACACGCTATCCCATGACACCGAACAGACACCTTAACACAGAATATGTTCCTTTTACTTTCACGCAATACAGGACGTAGACCTGCCATCCTGTGCCCCAATACACACTCCAAGCAATTGTTACAGGCACAAATTTCTGGAAGAACCCACCCGTTCCCATGAGCGCCGCTAGAAAAGTCGATCAGAAAAATCCTGAAGTCGCCCATGGTTCTCCCAGTTTTTTCTGGACGGCTTTGTGTGTACAAAGGGGTACCAAGACAAAGGAATCATACACGCGATTACAGTGAACTCACAATTACCAAAAAAACTTACCAAAAAAAACAAAACAGAAAGAGACTTACGAACTTGTACATATAGCGATTCTTATTTACCTCTATTTATATCTCCTACTAATCTCTCATTGTTATTTATTATTTACCTATTTATTTATTTATTTATTTATTTACTTAGCGCTGGAAAAGATATTCAATAAACAAAGTAATGTACCGCGAAAGTCAAATAAAACATTGAGTTGATGGGCCGCGAAATCCGAATGGGAAGCGGCCCTTAAACTACAATTTCAATCAATCAGTGATAGATTATCTACAATTTAGACTTTAAGCGACCATGTGGTGTCCAGACAAAGGATGGATATCGCCAAGCAGAAAACCAGCCAAAATGCACAGCACAACTTCATTAAGTTAACATGGAACTTCCAACATGTTTACAAATACACTTAGATTATAAATTCAATGAAATAAAGATAACTTCTCACCTATATAGTGGGAAAACATTTTACCCAGGCTGTAGTGACCGCCATCAGTAACAGTGGAGCAAAGAGGCCGGCTTAAAGATGCTAGTCAGTTTTAAAGACTTGATCATGTGACCCCATTAATTCCAAAGTAAAGTTTGAGGCTCTATACGGGGTGACTCAAATGTCGACTCAATTAGTAACCACTCAGAGAGTAACCAGTCTCTGAGGGATTACATTCACCCCCCCTAAAAAGAGGAATTTTGAGCCGAAATCAACAAAGTGCCACAACCAACAAATGAGGATCACTCTCACAGCCCGCTAGGTGGAAGCGATAACGGGTGATTCGAATGTGTGTGCCTACCTGCAATTAAGTTGGATTTAATGCAGATAGACAAACAAACGCGCGAGAAGATAATTTAAAAAGAGAGGTTTAAATCGTTAGGGGCCGAGACGGTATAGAGGCACGTACTGAGCGACAGTGCATGCTCACAGGGCAAACAGTTAATGATATCAGGTACTTAACTGTTGGCTAACTTTTGATATTAGAAGGAAATCAATTTAACTCCTATTCAAGAATGTAAACAATGCATGGAGTTGATACTCGGATAACACTTTACCTCGCACTGGTATAACAAAGGAGTGACCTACATAATTGGAGTATTAATTTTATCATAATAATATCCAATAACGTCACTTTTCACAGGTCCGCGGAAACCCGGATCAAAAAGCAATTAGTATTAATAACATGGCCAATGTTATGTGTGAACTAATATACCCAGAGACAACCAGAAATGTATGGTTGCAACAGTGCGAATTGTTATCTCATGAACAAGCATTATGAAGTACGAATTCAATTCACGAAATATTCCTAAAAGATATAACCGAAGTGAATATCCCTAAAGGATTTAACCAAACAAGTAACATTTCGTAAGGCGTGGTCACATGATATGCAAATATAAACAAACAGGGGGTATCCATTACTCGAGCAAATGTGTACCGCGATAATATCGTATGAACATGTTGATGCGATGTATCAACATGAACTATTAATGCCAAAGTTATTGAACAGTGTGCAACATGTTAAAACAAAGCAATGATTAACATGTTAAATGAACCAATGAGATGCGATACCAAATACTAATACACTCCAACAACACTATATTGCAACATACATGTACAATGTATGTATGCAGTGTAGGATTGTTGTGAAATTATAACACCATACTAGTCCTGTGAGATCTATGCTAAATATCACCCTGAAATATCAGAAACCGGGTATAAAGTGTAACCGGGGTATAGCCTGGTAATATATTACTATTACAACTGAAGACTGAAATCAATTTCATAAAACAAACAAAGTCCCAAAGGCCTAAAGTCAACTAACAACATTGTGTTGTTGTTGTGAGCTGGTTTGTTTACATCATATCAAATCCATGGGCGCAGACATCTGGTCTGAGGATGTCTGGGATAACAAGTGAGAAATGACTACATTGTAGTCAAAACCTGCGGCAGTGGCAATAATACAGTGAAAGACATATCAGCGGAGGTAGTGGTAATTGTAGAAAAAAAGCGCCATCTGCCAGTGTTTTTATGCCAAGGGAAGTAATTTTCAACTTGTAACCCACAATTGTAGGGATTGCGTAATAGTTCTGATACCATATATATATATTCACTTTCCTCATTCAAAATCCGACGATTTTGACTCGGCCGTGCCGTCTATACTGAATTGACAGACGAACTCACCATGATCGCTTTGGCAATGTTTTGGTACAAGTATCGTGTATGCCAGGTTTCAAAACATTCGATTCAGTCGTTACTTTTTGCAAATCAAAAAGGCTTTCAAATATTTGGAAATCCAAACAAATTTCGACGATTTAGGCATAGCACGAAAATCTGCGCTCTTCAGTCTCCCTTCTCGCTTAATTTGCCGATCAAAATGGAAAATTTATATTTCCTTCAAAGTTATTTTTCAATAAATTTAGTATCAGGTCTATCACTTCGATCTGTGAAACTACGGAATGGGATTTAAGGCTTTATCGAACTGTCCAAGAGGCATAATGATACTTTTTCACTATTCAAATTGAGGCCTGTTACAGTCTTGATATTCGATTAAAATAATTAATTAGGTTTCTGCATGGACGTTCGTTATCATCTGCAAACTAAATTGCGTGCCACTCTTTTCCACGCAGCAAGTTAATACCAAGACATGGTTTGCTTCTTCTATATAAATGATTAACTATTTCATTCTTAGGAAATATCATCTCATCTGACATGTTCGGCCAAACCTTTTCGAAGGTTGCTAATTTTATTAATTTCTTTTCTTTAAAATCAAATTCTGCAAACAAGAAACATTTCTAGTCAGTATCTATGGATATCTTCCTATACTCAATTCGCGAATATGTTTGTCACTAAGTCATTCCAAAGGTGATTCAAGTGCGACGTTTCGGGGCTAGTTCACTAAACAAGGGCTGTGTGTAAGAGAATGATGTCGAATTCTCGTTATTATGTTTTGATATATCAAATTGTTGCATTCGCGAAAATGACTGCCAAGTTAAAGTCAATGCGAAAGGTATCTAAGTATCAAAATCAAACTCAAAAACCCCTCCAGGAAAACAAAGGCCCTAGCTTTTGGCCACGAGGTCAACTAGATCGTTTTTATGGCCAGTATCTGCTATATATGACGTAATTCCATACGTAAAACTGATTGACAAAGTAACGTAAATTTTGTATAGAACCAGTAAATTCTAGCAGAAATGGGCTCTGACTTGAGAGAATGATGTCAAATGCAATATGTTTCTGCGCATTGTCTGCTGATACACATAAGTATTGAATTTACGGAAGTGATTAATGCTATTCTAAGGGATTCTGAGTGCGGAAGAGGACGGGAACATCAATACCAGCGAATCAAGGCCCTGGCTTGCGAGAATGAGGATAGAGGCTGTGTTCCGAAAGAGAATCATTCAAAATAGCTATTTGCAAAATGTCATGCTTGTAACCGAAAGTGCTCAATATAACTGCACGACTGCGAGGTTTTGTTCGCGCACAGGGGTGTCTAACTCATTAAATACTACATAGTCATTTCTGTCCCTTCGAAGTGGGCTACCATTTGAAATTGTCCGGTTATGAGTGAGTCCATCTGAATCCTTTCGTCGGCAAAATAAGCAATCAAGATTCAAGATTTCATTGTACAAACACCAGTCAAAGGCAGAGTACAAAATTTTAAGAGGAATACAAGAGAAACAATGGAACAGTGACATGAATATTAATATTTATATATATATATATGTTATATCTGAGAGATATGTTATATCCGAGTGTTACCGTTGATATTAGAACCTTGATTTTTGGCATGAAGGTGCATTAGGGGACTGTTACCAGCATGTTTCGAGCAGACCTACTTTTGATGAAAATTTCTGGTGATTTTTGATTAAAATCACTGGTGAATCTAACTTGAGCCGTGCCCATCTTAATATAGGCAGGACTTCAACTGGGGGTCCAATAGTTCAGCGTGCGTCGGAGTCCTAATGCCTACCCTTCTTCTTATGTCCGGTGACGTTATTCACACTGGGCATGAAGGTGCATTAGGGAACTGTTGCCAGCATGTTTCGAGCTGACCTACTTTTGATGAAAATTTCTGGTGATTTTTGATTAAAATCACTGGTGATTCTAACTTGGGCCGTGCCCATCTTAATATTGGCAGGATTTCAACTGGGGGTCCAAGAGTTCAGTGCGTATCGGAGTCATAATGCCTACCCTACTTCGTAGGTCCTTTGATGTTATTCACACTATTCTCATGTATAATAAATCCAATCCGGAAATTAACAAAGCAATAATTCATTCCACCGAATATAGTTGCAAATGAATTCAAACGCGCTTGAAGACAGTGTTGTCATGTGAGATCGGAGGTTGAAAAGAAAAGTGTGGCAGAGATCACACTCTCTTAGCGCATGTGCATTTCAAAAAGTCACAAGAAGAAGAACAACAAGAACAACAACAACAACAACGCGAGCCTCCCGTAGACCTGCGTGCCGCAGGTAAAAACAGATAAGGGATCGGAGGTCAGTAAAGTTCACACATGTGGTTTGTCAAATGTCCCAAAGTCTTGATCCAGTGGCTGAAATTCTATCCTCCAGTCAGCCACATGGAAGGCTAATTTTTAAACTGTGTGCCAAAATATTATCATGCAGGCAGGAAAAGTTAATTTCCAAAAACTGTCCAGCAACTATGATTTTGTTTGATTTCATTTGAATATTCCTAAAATCTGACAGTAGGTTTTAAATCTGGACATGTATCACTTAAGACTAAATTCAATAATTGTAAAGATTACACACATCTGTTAAATAAACAACTAATTGTTTGCTTTCTTAACAAACTGTAATAGTGTCAAATGATTCTTGTGAATAGAATTGTTTAGAGTTTTTATTTAATCAACTAGTCTAAACAGTGGAGAATTACACCGTGAAGAAATAAACCAGAAAGAAATAATTTAAAGAGCCGATCTCACAGGGCAGTATCTAATCAACAATTGATAATTTCCAATTAATTTCCAGATATGCATTTATAGAAATTACTGTTAAACAGGTTAGGTGGAATACCTCAATTGGCGTTCAGAACCTCAAATAGCGTACAATACCTCAATAGGGGTATTCAGGGATACCCCAATTGGGGTTGAGGGTACTATATAAAACGGAATCGTCCTACACGTGGTTCACAAGTTCCAACCTTTCAAATAGTGAGGGTCTCGTCAGACATGGTATGCATTTGTCCTTCGCCCCAACTCCTTTTCAAGCCGAACGACTAACGCAATTCTGCCGACTAATCGTTTAAACAAACCACTTACCCATTCGCCATTGTTGTTATTGAGGCAAAACATTCATATTTCAACATTTTCTCACCTGAAAATCTTCTGTCCATGGGCAGCGCCATTTTCCTTCTTCTTCCTGTGACGAAATGCGGAGATACAGCGCCGTCTCGTTGCAGCAAGTCGATTAACTTAACCCTTCATCTCTTCTCATTCCGCTCATGTTAGCGCATAGTCTTCGAAGCTCCATCTTTCGTGAGCAGTATGATAATGAACCCCGTAAACTCTGCCAACGGTATTAACCTAATTGATACATTTGGGTTTGGACACTTTCGGGATGAGAACTTCATTTGACTAATAAATATGGATGCAACCCATGTTACTGTTGTCATGTGAAGTGTATGTAACAGTGGAATGGTTTTTAATAAAATTGTCTGTATTAAGTTCATATACCCACTACTGTTTGTGTTTGTTATTGCCACGAATATTAAATGTGTACTGCTACATTATTTTATAATACAAATGCAGTATACCAGCTACCTATAGAAATTATGGAAAACAGGACATTTCGCTCTCCCTACATATTGTTCACAACCGTAGCCAGGATTTACGGAGGGGTGGTTCGCCTTCACCCCCAAAAGGGAACATCAGGTGGTTTGCTGTATGGAAAAAGGGGCAAAGAGGGGGTTCACTTCAGTTTGAAAAAGGCATTTATATGATAAAAATATATAATATTTCCGAAAGAGGGGTTCATCAAAAGTCAGTCACCCCCCCCCCCCCCCCTTCGCTACGGGCCTGTTGTTATACTAGGACTTCGTACAGACGAGTCGCCAGTTCCGACCCACCAAAGTGAAATTTTGATCTGTTTCAAAAGGAAATGGTTTGATTGGCATATTCATTATCTTGATCGCCGTACAATTGTCCATAGCCTTTATTAGCAAACTATCTTTGCTGGGGATAAACTGAACTGCAGGGAAAATAAAATTACATTTCTTAATGAGAGGTGTCAGTTCCGACCCACTGTCGCCAGTTCCGATCCAGCCTCGTTTTGACATTGACCTTTGACTCAGATATAAACAAATGTAATCGTCAACATGATAACTTTTCCGCCAAAATAGGGTCCTAGCTGGATATTTCGTTTTGAATGTCTTCATCTGATAAGTGAACACCTGACGTTAAAGAATGCGGGTTGGGGATGACAGTGATATGGTCGAGCTGATCATATTGGCACGATATATTGGACACTGAAATAACTCCGATGGCTAATAAGCGTATACTCACTCGAAAATGATGACAAATCAACGGTACTGTTGCTTATTTTACCTCTGAATAGCAGATTAAAGAGAAGAAATGCTAATCAGCACTCGAGTTACGATTTTAAGTAGTGAGTGCTGCATTCGCAAGACATTTAAAGGCCATGGTACGACCCATTCTCCCAACGTCAGAGTTTGTAACCTCCAAACCGTCGGTAAACAAGACTCTGACTTCACCACTATAGAAATGCCTGGCGCGCAGCCGCATTGTGTCTTCCCCGCTGAGCCATTGAGAGAGCACGTTATATTTTCCGGCTGACTACGTCATCACAGCTGATCACCGTGTGGAGACGGGCGGTCATATTGTAAATAACATTTGACAGGCGAGCATTCACGCTGAGAGCTATTGTAAGGATTGATTGATAATGACCCTGGAAAATGGAACAAGCGTGCGTCTTTCAGAAAATTATATTATGGCCATGTGTATTGAATGATATCGGTGTT
Organism: Hanleya hanleyi; assembly: GCA_036873755.1. NCBI lineage: Eukaryota > Metazoa > Mollusca > Polyplacophora > Lepidopleurida > Hanleyidae > Hanleya > Hanleya hanleyi. Next base: position 25,536 of record JAVTVY010002848.1, on the reverse strand, counting down.
TCATGTCGCCGATCTTGAACTCAGTGAGGAAGGATAACACAACACAAAAAATAATATTGAAAAAATTACTCAGCCAAAATTACTCATCTGAACCTCAGCGAGGTATATATTATTATGTATTTATGTGCAACAAGTAAGTAATAAAAACAATCATTAGAGGAGGTGGACGAGAAATATGCATCGGAACACATCATTGGCATAATTTCCTCATAGTACTAAATATTAAATAATGATATATCTGCAGTTAAATGTGTTTCCCTGGTTATAACCATAAATAATATTAAGATTTTGTCCGAAAATAACGGATTTCAGTTGAGCAACTGGGATTTAATTTAATAATTGATTCAGTTTTTCTTTCAAATGGCAATTTTTTATCAAACTAACTTATTTAAATTTGCTCAAACTTAAAAATGTTTATCAAATAAATTGGCTTTGAATCAAAAAATGACAATAACAGTATTATCACAATTTTCAGTATTATATTTAAAATTATATTATAATTTATTATTATTATTTTATTATTATAATTCACCAGTTTATAAACTTACCATGCATCGAATCACCACATGAGCCACGTCGGCGACAATAGCTGCCGTGGTTTTCCAGTGTTTAATTAGCAAATCGCGGTTCTCTTCCTGGTTTAACAGTAATTCGAGGCTTGAGAATACAAATGAATAAGATCCCTCCTGTAGTTTTTCTCTGTCGCAATCGCCAGGTCCAAGATATGTGGCAGTAAATCCCAGGGTTTGAAGTACATTTACTTGCTCGTTCATGATGGAAGTTAACTGACAGATCACAAATACCAGTCCGATTTTTTAAACAGGACGACCCTCAAAGATTTGCCGCTGTTCGTTCTCGTCGATATACAACGCCTATGTTGATTGGCTTGCCGAAGTCATGCTGAGCTTTTCGGAAATCATCGGCCCCATTCGGTAATCGCAACAAGTTCGCTTCATTTAGTAACGGAGGCTGTTGATTGGGCGAGAGCCATGCGCAGAAAAGCTGCGCGCCGCAATTAGCCCCACTTTGACATCAGAGGGTATATTTGACAATAGGGGATATACAATCTGATGCCATGAGAATGTGGTACGACCCAGATTGGCCATCCATGGATGATGGTGGTTCGGAACTGGGTCCGTCAGTTGATGTCAACAATGGAGCAGGCAACCCTTGGAGAGACACCCCAGTAAATAAATTTATGACAGATACATAGTACCATATAATACTTGTATGTGAGAAACAAAACATCAAAACTTTGATCGGAAGCTCTGGCAGACGACATGGTTTTTGACCAACGGCGAGTCATGGTGTTTGTACTTAGACCGATGTAGTCGTGTGTATGGAGTGGGTCGGCAAAGCTGTCTCCTATCAAAAACGGTGAATGCATAATATAATTTAACCATGATTGAGAGGTTGATCAACTTGCTTAAATACACCAAATATTTTATGATTTCGCGTGATCATGGTTATGACAAGAAGCCATATTTTAGGAAGTGGGTCGGAACTGACATTGGATCGAAACTGGCGACGCCACTGTACGAATGTGTAACAAAGTTAAACTATTGAGAAAAAGGATTTGCAGCATATTTTTCTTATATAATAATTGTTGTTTTATTTTTGTTCCTAATGAGTTCAAGTTGGCATGATTCCCCTCCCGCCCCCTCCTATACATGTTTAAGATACTATTAACAATATTTGCATGACGGCCTTGACGAAGCATGATTCCCCTCCCCCCGCCTATACATGCTTAAGATACTGTTAATGTAATATTGTGCACGTACCTGACGAAGTGGAAATTTGATATGATTTTCATAATAACCCTTGCAGATCGACCACATCGCCAATGCATTATTGAATGATATTTTGTAGGCAAATGATAATATTCACAGGTTTTATATTTCATTTGTTTAAAATTAATGAACAATTCAAATAATTACCTAACTTGTATAACTCGGCAAAAACATTGCTTGCAATATTATTTTATTCATGAGTTAGCCACTAAGGGTGGTGTGAAATAAGGATTTACCGAAGAAATGAAAACTGACTTGAACGGGCTCTCGTCATCTGATGAATGAGGTACATGGAAAATTAGGATTTCAGGAACCTTTTTCAATGGGTCACGCAGGGTGTGATAATAGCGACTGCTGTGTAGAAGACGATTCTGCTGATTTTTGGGCCCTTAACTGACATGACACACGAGCGCAGTCGAGGAGTAGTGGTGAAAGTTAGCATTTCTGTAAACTGCTATACCTTGATACATCAAGGTGGCTGCCTGGTTTCCGGTACAAAAGTCATGTTAGTTTTGAAATATTTTTTTTCTGTAAGTTCCGGAGATCATGCTAGATAAGAAATTTCTATAAAAGATGGAGCATAGCTGACTACTTTTTAAAAATAATTTTCAGCTTGAATAACGTCTGCCTCTGGCGAGATGATACAATGTGAATAATATGTAAAGCACCCAATACTTTAGATATACTTCCTTTTAGGATGGTCAAAAATGACTTCAATGTTGTCATGTTTATTTCATACAGTCCATGGAACAGTTATTTTTGGAATAAGTCAATTTCAATGTAGGTCGCCATCCAAACAGGGGCATGAATAGATCTCTGAAGGCAACTGTAACCACACTTTTCCTCGCCATTTCTCATTAAAGGTTATACAAAATGGTCTCAAAGTCTGCTACTTTTTTCTGCTAAATTGTTGTAGAGGTGATTATATAGACTTGTTTTACATTTTTGTATGTTTTCAAACTGCCCAAGGTTGGAAATAGCAGCAGTAAAGTGCGACAATTTCATGCCCCTTTCAAAACGGCGAAAGCTGTGACCGCTTGACCTGTGACGTCACAACCTGATTACGATCTCGCTCAAATGCATGTTCTGACGTCAAAATGTCAGCATTGTCACACTAGGACTCTCACCTGTTGGGTGAATCTTTCGTAACAACGCCCGACGTCATAGACTATGACGTTTAGGGCGCAATCGTAATCAGGCTGTGATGTCATGCATCAGAGGTCACGGCTCCAATACGTTTTTCCCCACATGTGTGCTATTCATGTCCTAAAACCCACTTCGACGACATTATTCGAGAAAAAAATACTAATTTGTTGTTTGGAACACTACAGTTTATGTTTTAATGCAAAGTAGTATAGAGTCATTTGGTATAACCTTTAAGTGCCAACAATACAACGTCTTGACACCGACAAATGCGACGCCAAGAAAGAGTTTGCCATTCGACGGCATGACGTCGCAAGGGAAAATTTATCGATTGCTTACCAAAACGAGTCACTGAAACGTATACGCTGCCTTTTAAAGTATCTCATTCTAGCCATTCACTCAGAAGAGTACGATTATAAGGGAGGTAATTGTGATGCACAAAGACCTTCTCGTAAGCATTGAGCCACCTTAAGGAAGCAGTCTTGGTGGGAATATGCCATACCGGGTGACCTATTTAAACGCTTGGCATGCATAGGACGTTTGGGGTGGTTTGATAGGGGAGTGACGATAGGCCGCGCAGGTTCAGTGGAGGAGTAGTAAATAAAGTGCTCATTTTTGGTGTGTACAGGAGCATATTTGACCTATTTAAGGTCCATGTCTCATCAAAATACGGCGGGTAAGGTCGCATCTTGGAGGTCTTGACCTGTAAAGAGCGTTTCCAGTTGTTTGAATAGGAAAAGCAGTTGAGGAGTAGTAGAGAAAGTATTAGTTTTTGGAGTGCGCAGGTGTGTTTTACATATTTCAAGTCAATATCCGCTTCAAATACACCCTGCATGGTGTCGATTGGGTCAATGTGCAGCTGTGACGTGATGAGTAGTAAAGGAGATGTAGCGTCGCTCGGGTACGCCCTCAGACATGCGGACCTCGACCGGAATGCAGTTACCCCGGTCAACATTGGGCACACCATGGAGTTGGGTACATGGCCGTCGTAGACCCGCGGATATACATACCTGTTACGGAATACAAGGGATGATAATGAAGCTGCTGATGGAACGGCTGGGGAGACAACTTTTGTGGACTGTTGTCCTAAGAATGGAGAAGTTTTATCCATCCGTAATCGAACCCATTTAGGCCTATTTGGAAGGGTTGAAAGCCGTTTTAAGGAAAATTATGGGACCTAACTTCACAACGCCATCAACTGCCTTAACACATCCAACTCCCGTCTTAACGCAGTGACGTTTTTACGCTAATGAGTAAGGCCCTCACAGACACACAGACATAGAAACATAACTATACATAGCTGTAGGTGGGTAGTCCTATCGTGGGTAATACTATCCCTACCAGCGAAAACGGCGACAGTCTAGCGTCAAAGTCAACATGGCTTATTCCTGCCTTGACTGCGAACGTACGTACATGGCCGAAGATTGACCCAGTACAATGGCAGTTTGTCCAAGAGCGAACAATGCAACAGCACACGACAATTATGAACACAACAATAGGGGCTCATGCAGTCGTGACATAGGAATAATGAAACTGTTTAAGTGACTGTTAATCCTTAGAATCAGGAACGTCGCCGTTGAGGCTTGCTTAGATAACGTATATACTCAAAAATCCGCTTCTGACGTAACAAAGGACTATTCAGCCAATCTGATCACATTTCAAGTCGTATCTGCGTCACGCATATATTTTGGTTGACCAAGTCCAAATGGAATACGCATCCACTCACAAAGTCCCAAAGGGGCGAACAAGTTTAGATAATGTATATACCCGAAAGGCTTCTGAGAAAAATTGCAGTTTTTATCTCTTTTACCGTCGATCTCCGTGTTAGGGGTAATAGACGTGAGAACTCTACGGTGCAAAGGCTTTATACTGGATTTGGATGCGTTGAGGCAGTGTTATGACGGTGGGTCCCATAATTCACCCTCAAACGAATTGGAACCCTTCAAAAACGACCTAAATCGGTTCCATTATGTATGGCTAAAAGCTTCACTATTCAACTGTTGGGGACAGAAATTGTCTGTCTTGTCGTTCCATAGCAGTTTTAATATGACGTCACTTATGCCGTTATTCGTAGATATATTTCCGGGTCTACGACAAATATATATCACAGTCGACCTCACCGTCCGCATGCTGACTGGGTTAATTTCTTTAGTTCGAAGTACGCATGGGTGAAGGTGTCGCACCAGCGACGCTGCAACTTCTCTATCACTGGTGATCTCAAATAGGACTTCAGTCTGAATTTCTAATCTACTCTTCTCTTTTCCCCATGTTGCTATGACAACCCTGTCGCCAGCCATGACCTGATGACATTACGTCATCGTGGGTCAAGAAATTGAGTGTAAGAATACCTCAACTCGTCACTGTGACAGTTACAAGCGTCTAGTGTGTAATCCATAATTCAGCCGTCGTCCATTAAAGAATATCCGCGTCCATATGGTGGCTTTCACCCGATTGCATTTTCAAAGGTTGATTTTGTTTTAACGATTATAACATTTTTTGCCAGAAAAGATGGGGAAATGCAGCTGCAAGGAACACGAACATTTCGCCGCTGGCAAATCCTTCAATGTATATCGGATAAGTTCCCAAAAGATTGGTAAAAGTGCGATAGACTTGGCTATTCAACATGGACTTTTACATCACAACTCAACATATATGTGTACAGCTTGTGAACAACACATTAAGGAGAACGTGTCCACCTTGGGAGGTTCTAGTCGATATACTGTCGACGAGCTTTGTGAATACATACGTTGTGGACAGTTAGTAGAGGAGGACATATGCAAAATATGCAAGGCCATTGGTGAAAGAATTCGTCCTGCTGTTACCATCGACAGTGTGTCAATAGCGAACCAATGCAATGATTTCTCTCTCTTTGAGAGGCCCGTGTGGCAATGGCTTGAAGGGAGAATTTCTCCTCTGGTATTATTCATAAAGAGCGCGTGTGGACTGGTGGATATGTCCCCCAAGGAGGAGCTGCACTTGGCCCTTACACTGGAAAAAATCTATCACTTGCAAAACTGCGACCTTGTTGCACCATTCACTTCACTAATAGGGTTGCTAGAATATTTGCAGACCGGCAGCAAAACTATTTGCGTACTGAACAACGCTGTTGGGCCATATGGCTCCTACAGTACCCTTCTGTCAAAGGTAAATGAGCTTGGACAAAAAGCGGCTGTCTGTCCTCCTTCTGGCGACATGGTCATTTTCTTCAACATACAAGTCATGGAAAAAAACTGGCGAGTCGTAGTTGACTACGCTACAGCTGTGAGCGTGGTAACGAACATCATCTACATCTTTCCCTCAACATCACTTGACATCCAATCCCAATCTCATCTTTCCCCAGCTGTTTGGCTCCAAACAACGTTATCATCGTTATCCGAGGAAATGGTCACTAAGCTGAAATCGCGGGAATCTGTTCTTTCGAAAGAATTCAGCCAGCATCGTGTGAAATTTGTGGCGTCACGACTGATGAAAGTGAAATCCCATGAAACCTCAAGTTCGTCGTCATTATCGTTCAAGAAGTCATCAGACCCGTATGCATTCATTCCGTCTGGTCATCCCATCAGTCCACCGACGATAATTACAGGTGAACCGTGTATGAGAAACCCGTGTTCTTATGAGAGTATCAGCGCTGTGCTGGACAACATTGCCAGGGAAGCTGGGTTGGGGACCGCGCGAGCCTGGATCGTTGTCGGATGCGACGGTCTTCCCTATGATCTAGGAAGAAAAATTGTGGACAACACATTCCAATGTCCACGTTGTCCTGCAACCATTACAACCGGTTTGGCAGATTTTAAGGATCATACCACCAACAAACACCAACTTGTCCTTGGTGATGAATGCCGAAAATATCGTCACATTTTGCTCGTTCCTGGACCAGGGCATGTGGAGATGCATATGGTGAAAGGTGTTTTCAAGCTTGGGTGGAATGTCATCTTCCAGGAACTGGCAAAGAAGATGGGCTTTCGGAGTCCCAATGCATTATACAGCTGCAAGCTAGCGAAAGACCACCACAAGTCCTGGCAAATGGTACTCATTGCCTTGTACGGCACTGTAGCTGGGCTTGTAGAGTTATATCTCACAGAAGCAACGGACCCCGATCCAAACCAATTTCTGACGTGGGTGTCTACGTCCGCAAATCCGGCAATTAAGTTTCTGGGGGAGTTGACACTGTCCTATATATTGGCCATTTTTCTGTACAGGAGTGCAGTAAGACGAAACGATTTTACAACAGCACTTGCTGCACGTTGTCAGTTTGATCCCCTTTTTTTGGCCCCGGTAAGACAACTTACCAACGTCTTACGCAGGAAGACTTGATTATGCGCTGCCAATGCCCACCAGAGGTAGAAGCATTCTTGGAGGCCAGTGATGCCTTCTCCGTTTCCGGCCAACCAAGCAAGGGCGAGGGAGGGGACTTTGTTTTGGAAAACGTGAATCGAAAATGTAAGATGTTGCTGTCGCCAGGACTTCCAACAGCTGAGAGGTGGACAAAGACTTGTAGAACAGTTGATCAGCTTGCCAAGGTAGGTTACTTGTACAAAGTTAAGGGGAAAGATTCAGCAGAAGACTTTTTTTGGCAGGCGATGACGTCACTTCGGGTGAGGATTAATGATGATATTACTAAATCTATTACTTCCTTCCGCGAACGTTAGGAAAACATGTGTTCTCAAACACTTAATTTTGCACTACTTAGCTGCATAACACGATGTTGGTAAGTCTGCTCAGATGCCTCAACCACATATATGCCCTGCAGATCAAAGGATACATACCCCCCCATTCCCTTCAAAGATTGTATTCCTACTGAACAAACATCTAAAGTAAACCAATTTCACAAAAAAACTTCTGCATTTAGTGTTATGAAATGTGATATGTTATGCTGGCTCATGGGAAGATGAAGAATGGCGATTGAGACTGGAACACTGCAGTAGGTTTTTCATGTACATGTATCATTACCATGCTGGTTTGGACGTGAAGCCTCATTCGAGAGCGTGGAAGCTCACAAGTGGAACTCTTATCAATATTGAAGAAACCTAACGAGACACTTGCTTGCATTGGAGCTACTGGACAGGCCCAATGATTTCCCACATGCACAATCGGAGCCATTTGCAGTGTCGCATATTTTCAACGGAATCGGTAAACCTTCAAGCGTACAAAACCACTGTAGCGAGGACAGTCTGAATAAGTGGTCATTAAACACTTCAATCGTTCCTAATAATTGGACCTTACGGCAAAAGAATAAATGATGTGAAGCGAATATATAGGCATTCAGGAGAGAGAGAGAGAATTAGGGTTTAACGTCGCATTCACATAGGCATTCAGGAGTCTTGTAAACACAACATAGTATAAGTGCTGGGGTATAAGAAAGAATAAACCAGTGATAACTACTTTTTCCTGCCTATTTCGTTCAACAATAAATTAGGTTTCAATAGTACAACAGGACCTTTGTTGCAATGCACGGATGAACATTACTAGGGTGAGCATTCCCTCTGATACGTAAAGTGCGAATGCGCATCCATATTTATGAATGGCAAATTAAAGACCACATGAAATTATTGGTAATAATTAATACCGGCGAATTGATATTTCAAACTACATGGCAAGGACCCAAAGTGATCCCTGCTCTGATTTGGTCCTACCCACGCTTTTATTGTGGCTGTCGCCGAAGAAGTGTTCCATGAATACATTTCATGAACAAATTATTTTGCACATCGTGTGCCCCAGTCCCAGTGATTGGGACAGAGGAATTTGATCCTCTGCCACATTTTTCTTGTGCCGAAGAAGCCCAAACAAGAGGTGTGGACCCAGTAGTTGCAGGTCTCCCCATCACACCCGACCCAAACGGAGCCAGTGACGCTTTTTGCGGGATCGTCGTCACTGTCATGCACTACATGACACACTTTACATTGATTGTTGTCCTCTACCTCGTCCTCTACCTCGTCCTCCACCTCGTCCTCCACCTGCTCCACCACCTCGTGCACCTGCTCTGGATATTCCGGGGCAGGGGACACATACCCAGTTGTATGGAAGGAAGGCATAGGCTGAGGCTGAAAGTGAAATTTACACAATAAGAAAAACCCACTAGCAAATAGAAAAAGATACATACAGCATTAATCTTTGAATATTGCCAAGAGAAGTCACGAATTACGGTAATTACAGGAAGATGAAATGGCGTAGGATCAGTCACACTCACAGACTAGCAAAACGTTTCCATTAAGAAAACATGGTCACGTTAGGAAGAAAAAACTCTATCAAGAAGCATATGTGAGACATATGTGTGAAGGCGCGAATTTTCTCGCTATCATAATATTAATGTGTACCTGTTCAATGGCCAGAATGGGTTCGCCAATGTCCGTAGGATTGGATTCCATTGCATTTGTCTCCCTTGGGCGAACAATGGCCATTTCGGAACCGGGAGTGGCATCAGTACATGTAAGTTTCTCGGCTGGGTCGACAGATATTGTCGCAGTGGGCAGCGTCACCCGGACTACCACTGGAGGCACACTAGTGTTCTGAGCATAATTGTATTGAAATGAAACACATTCAGTGAAAATATAAAGTTTAGACGTGCATTCCGATTTTTATAGTTTTTCTTGCCCAAAATTTATCGGCTCCAATATTAGTCGTCCAATATTAGTAGTTGTATAGGAAGTGGAATTACTGTCCTACTGACCTTTGAATCATTCTCAACAACGATCAGGTTCTTCACGTAAGTGGGAGCCTTACCTCTATTTTCACATCGAGGCTCCCTCATGCATGATGGTTTCAAGGGACTAGCGGCGTATTGACACCAAGTAATTTGATTGCCTGATCGATTTTGAGAAAAGTAACAAGGGATGCGTTAATTCTTGGGAACTATTGGTGGCGTATTTTTGGCAATCAACGTCTGACCAACGGAGAAAAGTCATACGATTTTCATTCACAGTTGAAAGAATAAACATTTGACATAATAATCCAAGCATGAATACCAAACGTGCCTGTGGGTAAGGTTTTAGGGGGAACTTGGGTAAAATAGGTGTTATGCGACATCGAGGTGTACATATTTCGATGTATCATACTTACATGAGGTTGTTTTGTCTTCGGGAAAGCCGGTCCCATTTCCAGAAACGATGGCTCCCCACACGCAGAAAACAGTTGGAGTCTTACAGAACAGCCACATTTCTTGCAAATATCCCTGGCCTATATAAAATGCATTCATTCAAATACACATATATCCTAACTTACAACATGGATTTTATTTATAAACACCCATGTTCTACAAATGCAGGTAAGGCGAACAGTCATGGAAACAATACAGTGTCCACAGACTACAGCATTTGTGACGGTGTCGGAAGAGTCTCTGAGAAGAGAAATTGATGCTTGGCATCTAATTGTGTCGGACCGCTTGAGTGTGCCGTCTGATGGGCACGTTTCGTTTTCTGGTGCTGCTCTGGACGGAGATCTCGTCAAGTTCTCGGGAATTTCTAAAGGCAACAAGGATCTGTTGAGGTATGTGCCTATGTCTGGAAACTCTACTGGGATTAATTATTGATATTCTAGTAAGTTCATAAAAACCAAAGAAAATTGGGTTAACAGTAAAGTTATATTAACCCTTGCAAATGGAGAGGCCTCTTTTGGGGACTCATTACATAATGTATATATCGGAGAGGTGGCAAAACTTCCTGACGTAATAACCGACGATTTCGCTAATCAGGTCAAGTTTAAAATCGTATCCGCATCACAGATAGTCTAGTCGCCCAAGTCCAATTGGCATTCGCAGCAACTCGTGAAGTCCCAAATGGCCAACAAGTCTGTTTAGGTAATGTATATACCCCAGGGGCCCCTGACAAAAATGTCCTTTTATCTTCATTTTAGCAGGAAGATTTAATGTTAACATATCTCGAAACAGTAGCATTCAGACGGTTAAACTCTGGCGTAGTACGATATTAAGCCCTAATCTGTTCGCATTTGGGCAGGCATGCGACGTGGCGGAATGAAGCTTGTGTGCGGGTGTGTGACCTTTGACATTTGCGGCACGTTGGCACGTTGAGTATGGTATGAATGCAAGACAGATTTTATACACAAAATACTGAAATATCTTGGGGGATACTCATACTATTTTTGGTTAAACAGCTGCATGGGTTCAACAGGCACTTGGAATGGGCAAATGATGTAGAACACCAAGGTAGAAGAAGCTGTTGCCAAATAAGAACTATTGAACTTGACATAGCAATTGATTGCTCATTCTTTTTCCCCAAGTAACATTCAAGCCACACTAACATACTTATACTTTCCAGAATATGCCAGAAATATAGGAAATAAATTGGGACTGATATACCGATAATCTGCATTCCCTGGATTACAGTCCTTAAAGTATTTTCTCTAAACACAGGAGAAGTTATGTATCAGGAAAGAGTCTGGCCTTAGGACAAATTTTTGTTCTGAAGGCAGACCGCGCCCATGCCAGTGTCCTGGAAAATAAGAGGAAGGACGAGTTGACCGTTTTGGCTCTGGCAAAGCTAAAGGATCTTTCGGCACTCAACCCATTCCTGGCGAAAGATATGGAAAAAAAGAAGGCCGCTGCTTTGCGAGGGACTAAGCCGCAAATTGTACAATTTATCCGAGATGTTAAGGATCTTCTCGAGCAGACACACTCGATAGGTAATATAGCAACGCACCTTTTCGAACAAGGTTTTCTTTCTTTTTGAGAAACTGTTGTTCCTGGCTGGTCCCTTCCCCAAAGCGACACACAGTCTGGGGCCTCTATGATGAACCTTGTATGTTGGAGCCTGTCCCTTGTACTGTTTCCCCGGGTTCCTCTTTGTCCGGTGGAAACTATATTCCTTTCCCTCCTGCCAACAGCAGCCATGCACAAAATGCGTTTACAAATATCGCAATACTCACATCTAATTGTGGGCTGTGAAAGTACATAGTCAGTCGTAGCACAGTGGGTTTCCTTATTTAATAGAGATCCGAAATTGGATATGAGGTATACCTGTATATAATATATAAAACATTCCTTCTTTCCACAACTGTCTGGTTGGTATTTACTCTTTCACGTTTTATTTTGCTCAAATCTGGGCCACGAGGTTAGACCGGAAAAGTGTTAGCCAATTGGATACCTTGCTTAGTGCTCACTAAAAATTTAGGAACTTCAAAATCAAAACTATGTGAGGGCACCTATTTTTCTGCAACTGTATATTCCCCATGCTCAGAATCTGTTGGCCGAATTGGCATTTGTATAACTCTTTTCATTCGTCGAAAAGGATCACTAGAGGAAATATTACAGATTATAGTGAACCGATTTCTCTCTGATATATATCGAAACACAGCAGTGTGAACTGCTACATATTTGCAACATATTTTCTTAAATATACATCTTTTGAAAGAAAACATCTCTTCCTTACAAAGTTCTCATTGCTATGAAGGGGTTTAAACCCGACAAATCATAAATGCAGTGTATTTGTATTTAGAAACTTCATCCGCTTGTAGACATTCTTTTTTCTAAATTATACTTCGTTCAAGTATAGGGACATTGTAAGCATATCTATGTTATTTGTTAATATTTATCTGAAAACATAGTTAGTCCATATTATGGTTAACATGCAAAGAGATGCATTGTAACTTTCATTCATTGTTATTGCATGCACAGACGACGTCGCAGACACCATCTCGCAGTAGACGGAAAGATGTAATAGCATCCTGCAACTGGAAAATAGGAAAGCTGATCGTTTGGCTTGGGCAACGGAGATGATGTACTTTGCAGCTTCGGTTGTATTTACAAAAGGCAGCACAAGTGACTTTGATGTCATCAGTAGTGGGGAAAGCGCATTTGGGTTGGCTTTTGTGGGTTGAAGTACCGTAGTTGTAAACGGGCATGTTACAGATCTGGGTTCTGCGTTGCATGAATTTGGTGTCAACTTGGGGTTGGGTGAGGGTCAAGGGGCTGTCGTGCTGTACAATGCGATTACCATCATAGGCATTTTAGGCAGACGTGCGTTGTGTGTAAGATCGTGGTGGTGACGTTGAAGTGACAATTGCAATCTATATGGTTATTACCCCTCGGCAAATTTTACCCGAAGGATATTGTCGTCGTCAGCGTCGTCTGTCCGTCTGTCTGTCTGTCCATCTTTCTTGTGAACACTATATCTCAAGAACAATTACAGCCAGGCATTGTGAATTCATACCATATATGTATCGAGTGAAGGGTCAGAAGCCTATTAAACAGGACTGTTCTTGACCTATTTTTTGTAGGATTAAACCTAGGGTCACCAAATTCATAATATATGCAACTCGTGATGGACTAGAAGCCTATTGCAGTTGACTGACCATGACCTATTTTTGATAGGTCATATACTGTTTATTCTGATATAACATGAAGAATTAAAGGTAGGCTTTTCGAATTAAAACTATGTATACATCTGACGAAGGTCCAAAAGTGTACTGAAGAGGACTGACCATGACCTATTTTATCAAGGTCAAATTGTAGTATTTGTCATATTTTTTAAGGATTGAAGCTAGGGTCTCCAAATTCATATTACTCATGCAACTGGTGATTGACTAGAAGTCCATCCAAGTTGACTGACCTTGGCCTATTTTTTGAAGGTCATATACTGTTCATTATGGTCTAACATGAAGAAATATATCAAGGGTTTCCAAATTGATACTATGTATACATCTGGCGAAAGTCCAGAGAGGTGTACTGAAGATGACTGACCTTGACCTATTTTATCCAGGTCAGACTTTATTTAATATAATATTTCATGAAAGATATCTACATTGTCCAAATTTATACCACTTATGGCTGGACCTGAAGTCTATTGGAGAATATCACTGACCTTGACCTATTTTAAAAGGTCAAATTCTATATGTTAAGTCTAATATCTCCAAATTCATGTTCCCTGTGCAATGGGATTAGAATTGACTTGAACACTTTTGAAGATGACTGACCTTGATCTACATTTCCAAGATAAAATTAATTGATTTGATTATAAGCTTTTAAGAATAGTATATTTAGAGCTAATAATTTGGTCATCATCTACCAGAACCTCAGGCCTTGGCAAAAGCTCAACTACAGTCAACCCTAGTAGATCACACTTTTGTTAATCTTCTTCTAAAAATACACTGATAGCCGAGGGGTATTGGAGCCCAATGGGGTTTTTTTTTCTCTGAAAGCATTTTCTTGTGTATACCGTGTGCTATTTTATATTGTATATGTTGTTGGTATCTCGCCATGCAAACAATTAGTATACATATCAAATTATCCGGATACAGCTGATAAGGAAATTGCATTTGATATTTTTCGAGTGCTGCTCTCCTATCGTTATGCATTGCTAACCCGGACTATTATTCCTGCCATGGCTTTCAACATGAGTGACCCCCGGATTGCGGGGATGGGCAGGGAGTAGAGGGATCTGGGCAAACCTTTTTCTGGATGGGCGTTATAGTCGGTCACAATTTTTTTCTTATCTTTCTGTATTTTCCCCCACCCTTCTGCCCATCCCTGTACTTGAAAGAGGCGTTTTGTGGAAGTTTTATCATCCGCATTGGATTTGTATCGTGTTTAACTATGTCTTGCAGTTTCTTTGTAGTATATCTGTATTCATTTGCTTCATTTAAATATAAATATATTTACCTCAATGTAGTGTGAGATATGTGCCTCCAATGGTGTAGCCTATCAATAATCTTGTACGAATTGTTTTATATTTTTAATAGTTTCCTTGGTAACGGCCATTTGGCCGTGACAAATGATAGGCCTAAATATCAAAGTTGATAGCTATATATCGACTATTAATTCAGTTTCTTTCTTCTTTCGGTCTGCAAGGAGGTAGAAGCAATAGATGTTGCCAACATCATCGAAAACCCCATATGAGCGAATACAGTTAAATCGGTTTTATATTTGTGAAAATGAATCGGATTTAATCCGCGATCCTTCTGGTCCAAGGTATAACGTACAGCTGAAATGGAGACATCACCGCCAACCTAGGACCCCGGCGTTTCGGAGCCATTAGCGGCCCCTGGCCCCTCGCCTATTGCATTGACAGAATTCAGTTATTTTATGGCTTATTTTTGACTTTAAATCAGTCATATCGGTAAGCGTATTAATGTTTAATGTTCCATGACGTAAAGGTCATCGTTTTTGTATATAATAAATATAACTACAATGTGAAATGTATTTGGGATCCCACAGCTTACGGGGCCTAGGCGGCCCCTGGACCCTCACCTGTTGCACTGTGATAGTCCATTCGTTAGATCCGCCCTTAAAAATTGAAAACATTCCCACCCCCTTTTGAAATGCTAGTGATGCCCCGGTTCATTATGGGAAAAATTCTGTAAAGAATTAACTTGAAAATAATAAACTCCAGCATGAAACTGAAATAGTACACACATAGTCCATGTCACCCAGATGCAATGGGTCAATGAGACAAATGTCCTTTACTTTACCATTTGTTTGAAGGTAGCATTTTCATTTGTATTCAAAATTTGAAATTGGTAACTGACAAGACCCATCGTTTATCGGCAATGCCCTTTTTCTAGTTACCTCTATTGAAGATGTGCAGTTTTGCTGGGAAAATGAGTGCATATAAAACAACTCAACATGTTCTCTACACCCAAGTATGGTTAACATTTGTGAGGAAGTCCATTTTTTTAGAATTATTCAAACATAACAATTAGCCGTAAGATGTTGCCGTAAAACACATTTGTATGTATCTTTTCTTGTGTATAGCTCGCATGTTCTATACCGAAAGTTGACACACTTGACATTTCAAAACATTTAATATTGAAACATTGCATGCACTCGGTCTGAATTACATGTTTAAATATTTAGCTTCCCGTGATTGGTTGTTGACACGTGACGATCAATTGAATTCCGTCTCTGTTTCAACTTCTTTAACACTGACAACAAAATGTTACAACATCAACACCAATATCACAATGAATCAGGACACCGTTGGCAGAGTTTACGGGGTTCATTACCATACTGCTCACGAAAGATGGAGCTTCGAAGACTATGCGCTAACATGAGCAGAATGAGAAGAGATGAAGGGTTAAGTTAAGCGACTTGCTGCCACGAGACGGCGCTGTATCTCGCATTTCGTCACAGGAAGAAGAAGGAAAATGGCGCTGCCCATGGACAGAAGATTTTGAGGTGAGAAAATGTTGAAATATGAATGTTTTGCCTGAATAACAACAATGGCGAATGGGTAAGTGGTTTGTTTAAACGATTAGTCGGCAGAATTGCGTTAGTCGTTCGGCTTGAAAAGGAGTTGAGGCGAAGGACAAATGCATACCATGTCTGACGAGACCCTCACTGTTTGAAAGGTTGGAACTTGTGAACCACGTGTGGGACGAATCCGTTTTATATAGTACCCTCAACCCCAATTGGGGTATCCCTGAATACCCCTATTGAGGTATTATACGCTATTTGAGGTTCTGAACGCCAATAGAGGTATTCCACCTAACCTGTTTAAGGCCAATCTCCACAACACCCAGATCATACCCTAATAATTTGCAGTCCCCAGGACTCATTTGGCGATATTTTCTTATGGAGCAGGGTGATGAGAATTCACACACTACACCATCTGGATGTGTGGAACATGCTGGACTAAATAATAAAACGATTTGAAATAAATCTTCTCATTTACTTTTCACCTGAAAATACGCAATTGGAGTGTAAAGATGCAATAAAGACGATAAATGGTATAATGATAATTTTAGTCTTCAATTAATGTACATATACCAGATATGACCACTGGACCAATTTCATTCATAAAAGAGGTTGAAATGAATGACTAATCTTCAAGTAAAAACCAGCTATTTCGCCACTTCGGCTGTCGTGTCCGCCATTACAACTTGCGGATGGCGCTGCCTTGCTGCCATGTACACCTTGTTGACAATATTTACAAGTCTTTGAGAAGAACAATTTGGGACTTGCAATCTGTCTCATCCGTGCCAAAGTTACCACCATGACTTCAACTGAAAAACTAGAGCCTATAGGCATTGGTATGTAATCTACGAGTGGGTCTGCTCATCGTTCATAATAAAGATTGTTTATATTAGTGGATCATTCTGTTCCTTGATTTTTGCGAAATTCAGGGAATATTGCAAATATGAAAATGAGAAGCTTTAGAAGATAGAATCATCACAAGGGACCAAACTAGAATGGTCTACAAAAGACAATATAATCTATCGTGTTATGTAACTTTGTTGCCAATGCAACTATGCGCATACAATGCCATATTCGTTTACAACACGTGCTGGAAAATAATGATCTTTTGTCAGCGATAGTTTTATAAATTTCGGCCAACCACTTGTCGAGACCTATAGTAAAGGCGAAATTTCCATTATGACGATGCCGTATTAGCAGACAGCCTGTATAGCATCTGAACATAGACCAGTGGTTTCTAAATACTGGGTAGAGCCAAGAGCACTTCTGTGCTGCCAAATTGGAAGCAGGCATTACAGGTGGCCTAGTGCAACTTGATTGATCTAATTGCATAATCGCTGGATTTTGAGCCCTAAGGTAGAATTTTGTAACTTTAAACCTAGTCCTACAGCTGATCGACTTCTGTGTGCCACGCTGTCAAGCAGAGTTGAATCCGGCTAAAAACCGACGGCTGTCAAGTCGTTGAATTCGATAAATAAATTGAAATAATGGATGGTATTTGATGGATGATACATCGATTTGAACCACTGAACATACATTCAGAACATTATTTGGCAAAAATAACGTGCTGAAAACTCTCGTGTGTAATGTTATCACGTCCTGATGATTACCGATATCCGCTTGCAGGTGGCGCCACCACTTGGCGTTAAATGAGCCTACTGGCTAGGTTAATACATGTACAAGATGGGGTTTCCTGGCGATAAATCTATAATGGGTTGACGCTTTCCATTGAAATTTTGTTCATTGCCATTGGTTTACAGCCATAAGACCTTGAATGGGATTGCGTTTCGAGAAAATCTGCGTACAGGTGGCGCCACCACATACTGTTAAATGGTCCTAGCCTATGTTAATACATGTACTACCAGTAGTTCATTGCTGACAACATTGCCTGGAAGAAGATTCGGATAGTGTGGCACATTTTTTGTACTATCGAAAAAATAACGACGAAAGAACGCGATGATGATATTGGCAATACAAACTCTACATATATTCTGCAATCACCTCTTTCCGCTTTGTTGGCCAAATTTGAAAAACTCCATGTTCATACAGAAGGATTCAATAGTCATTTACAGAGAAAATCACACCCTATCATTACCATACGGCAGAGGAATTAATACAGATTTGTGGCATCTTTTCCTTCATGATATCACAGTGACGCTCTCGTATATCACTAACAATTTATCAATATCCTACAATACCATATCAATAAGCATTAGCATAACGATACTTGGCTACACTTTCAGGAAGCTTTCGAGTCAAACCCTTCATGGCAACTAAAGTATGTTAAATTTAACCCGAAGCCTTAAACTCTGATAACGGAGAGATAATGACCATTATTTCAAACGTATTTGCACGCTTATTTAGTTGTTCTTCCGTTTGATTTACTGACATTTATCGCGCAATTCGCTCAAAATGTTAAACTTTTCATAGATTTTGAATACCTCTCGCATATCGTTCTAATTTCATGACCAAGGTCTCTTCGCGAACGGTAAATCTTCACATAATTGAGCTCGTTAACTGTAATTTACAGCCTTAGTTATATTTATCACGACCAGTCTTCGTAATTCGTCTTCTCTCATCCGCCTATTAGCTTCACTTCTTTCGTCGCTACCTTATAAGAAATGGTGGTTGCTATCCACCGGCATAGCTGAAAATATTCTACAGGCAGAGACAGTTTATATATGTGCTAGTGGTCGATGAATCCTTAGCGGCAGCAAAGTAACATTTGAACAATTTGTCCTGACAGGAACCCTAGTCGGGTTCCCAACTCATGCTTCACGAGTTTCCCGTAATGAGAGTTTAGGTATTGGCCACCGAATGGCGGCCTCCAGCGGGAGATGCAACATGGCGGCTGCCCAGGTTATAGGCATAGGACGATGTCAACTTCGCCGTTTTTCTTGTGGCAATTTATGCCGTCGAGATACAACGATTCCTGGTACACCACTCGTCATTTCTGTATATCGTAAAGCATTTGCCGGCCAATGATTTATGTCGCAGCAGTCAAAATAGCCCATGTTGTTGTGGTTGTATGCAATAACATGTGCCAGGTAAATGCACGCACTGGGGGAGGAAAACGATCTCAAAATTCGTCCAAATACCAACACAATGGACGATGCCCTATTTTTGTCGATACTGCTTTCAAGCATTTTATACTGAGACTATCCAACAGTCTGGTTCTTTAGAAAATCTAAACTGCCAGTAATAGGCCTGTGCAGATTGGCAGTTTCCACTCAAGAATTTTAATTCGGGTTGCATTTCTTGGGATTTGATTTTTATATTTGTTGTTTCCCAAACCTCATGTACGGTACCGGTATCTCTTTGCTTATTTCCATAACTTTTACAATCCTCCAGCTTTTGTCAAAATATGTTCAATTACCTGAAATTTTTAATAATAAATTCCATCTTAATGATATGAACAATGTCTGTTCTCCTGCACCCTTACGCAATAACACATTCAACAACACATATATTTGGAATTGTCATGCGGTGCTAGCCGTGTTCATTCGTTATTTCTGTTCACAAATCTCATTTCCGTTTTACATCATTCCTTTCATAACATCAACCATGTTCAATCATCTAAAACAATTCAGTGTACATCATCGTAAATATTAACAGGGTCTTTTACTCAAATCTATGTAAAATACCGCTTTCATGCGGTTATCACAGATCACAATACTTTATACATCTTTCATTCCACGATACCAACCATGTTCAATCACATTCTCAATGGTAACAATCCAAGGCCCAATTAACAATCCAAGGCCCAATTTTCATACCAAACAGGCTATTTTGTCAACCAAGTATTCTAACGGCTCTTCAGCTCACCAATTATTCTAATGGCTCTTCAGAAGTATTCTAATGGCTCTTTAGCTCACCAAGTATTCTAATGGCTCTTTAGCTCACCAAGTATTCTAATGGCTCTTTAGCTCACCAAGTATTCTAGTGGCTCTTTAGCTCACCAAGTATTCTAGTGGCTCTTTAGCTCACCAAGTATTCTAGTGGCTCTTTAGCTCAACAAGTATTCTAATGGCTCTTCAGCTCACCAAGTATTCTAATGGCTCTTCAGCTCACCAAGTATTCTAGTGGCTCTTTAGCTCACCAAGTATTCTAATGGCTCTTCAGCTCACCAAGTATTCTAATGGCTCTTCAGCTCACCATTCAGATCACCCAGTATTCTAATGGCTCTACAGCGCATCTAGCTATGCATATAAAAAGTTGCATAATTCAATTTTATAGCAAAGTCATATTACTAGAAATAGTGCATTCACGTATCCTATTGACAGACAATATTTACAACCGCTTTGTAGACCGAGTATTCTAAGGGCTCTTCAGCCTCAAAAAGCATAATATATACGATCGCTATATGTTCATTCAAAATGAAAAGTTCTTCGAACAACATTACAAGAGCTGTTTGCTCACAAGTCGATTTGTTCAAATGCATTAGACAAAACCTATATAATACCGCTTTCAAAAAGGCACAAATGCAGGTAAAATGACAAAAGCATATGGCCTCACTGATACGGACAAGTCAATACATCTAGCATATTCTAATGACCATCCAACTATGCATATTCAATATTGCATTACATCAATATTATATTAAAATCGTATTACTAGCATCAGTATATTACCGTATCCTAAGTAGTATACAGCGAGCAAATCGATAGAATAGCGCTTCACTGCGCATGCGCAGAACTTGGGGTGACGTCACAATGGGGTGTGTGCGCATGCGTGTGTGTGGGTGCTGGGTACAAGATGGCGGCCACATGTGTGTGTGTGTGCTGGGTACAAGATGGCGGCCTAATGTGTGTGTGCTGGGTACAAGATGGCGGCCTAATGTGTGTGTGTGCTGGGTACAAGATGGCGGCCACATGTGTGTGTGTGTGCTGGGTACAAGATGGCGGCCACATGTGTGTGTGCTGGGTACAAGATGGCGGCCACATGTGTGTGCTGGGTACAAGATGGCGGCCACATGTGTGTGTGCTGGGTACAAGATGGCGGCCACATGTGTAGGTGCTGGGTACAAGATGGCGGCCACATGTGTGTGTGTGTGCTGGGTACAAGATGGCGGCTTTGTGTGTGTGTGTGCTGGGTACAAGATGGCGGCCACATGTGTGTGTGCTGGGTACAAGATGGCGGTCACATGTGTGTGTTGGGGTGAATGGGTACAATGTGTGCTGGGTACAAGATGGCGGCCATATGCTTCCAATCCCCACACCCAGCCCATTAGATGCCCCTTCACCTCACCTTCAATTTGATACCTCACTGACCCCATCGGGCCACTAGGGGTTTCTCCTAGCTCCAAAAGGCTATTTTCATACCCTTTTGCGCCGCGCATGCGCAGAATCACCCTAATTCAACCCACACCCAGCCCATTAGATGCCCCTTCACCTCACCTTCAATTTGATACCTCACTCGACCCCATCGGGCCATTAGGGACTCTCCTAGCTCCAAAAAGGCTATTTTCATACCCTTTTGGCCGCCGCGCATGCGCAGAATCACCCTAATTCAATCCACACCCAGGCCATCAGATGCCCCTTCACCTCACCTTCAATTTTATACCTTACTCGACCCCATTGGACCATTAGGGCCTCTCCTAGCTCCAAAAAGGCTATTTTCACACCCTTCGGCCGCCGCGCATGCGCGGAATCACCCTAATTCAACCCCACACCCAGCCCATTAGATGCTCCTTCACCTGACCTTCAATTTGATACCTCACTCGACCCCATTGGTCCATTTTAAAAAAAAAAAAATGTTGGCTATCCCCTAGCTCCAAAACGTCTATTTCCATACCTTTCGGCCACCGCGCATGCGCACAAGGCCGATAGTTCAATCCCACACCCAGCCCATTACATGCCCCTTCACCTAAGCTTCAATTTGATACCTCACTCGATCCCATGGGTTCATTTTTAAAGAAAAAATTGGGGCTATTCCATCCACCTTGCTTACCCCTTGTCCCCCCTCCAATTTCCCCTCCCCTTTTTTAATTTCAATTTTTAATTGTTAAAAAAACATAGAAAATGAAAAAGATTTTTTTTGGCTCCATGAATCTTGTTTTTCTTTCGTATTCAATAAAAAAAAAAAATTTTTGGCTATTCCATTTCCCTCCCCCCTCCCCCTCCCCTCCCTCGCCCATTTTTTTCAATATACTGCGTACTGGCTCTCTTCATCTGTACACACGCTGCATCTTGATTTTTTTTTCTTCTTTATGGCGTTGTTTGTTCTGTCTGGAAATCTCCGCCTTCATTTCATCCATGTCTCATACCGTTAATCTGTTCGTTGAAGCGGGATACCTCGGCTTCGTGTTGGCATCGTTGTGGTGGAGTTTCTGCAGCCAAGTCGTTATAATCGTATTTTGTGAATAAATGACAACAGACCCCAGGTTATTTATAGTCTACACGGCTTGTGGGTGGTGGAACAACATGGTGGCCCGTGGGTGGTGGGACAAAATGGTGGCCTGTGGGTGGAGGGACAACATGGCGGCTGTGAATTGTGGGTGTGAGTGAGTGCAAGATGTGGGTGGAGGGACAAGATGGCGGCTGTGGGTGGTGGGACAAAATGGCGGCTGTGGGTGGTGGGACAACATGGCGGCCTGTGGGTGTCAGTGAGAGCAAGATTATGCTATCTGCTAAAAATGTTGTGTTTTATTTTTTTTCCAAAGTTTTATTTTTTTCAACAAAATTACAAGAATTTCGAAGAGAAAAGAGCCGAGATAATGTCTGTCTGTCCTGGAAATCAGCTGATCAGCAATATAAAATCGACATCTCCGTGACCTTCAACGAGATTTTGACATTAGGTTTTACCCGCTTTTATCACAAATCATTATAAAGAAATTGTCACACCCGGTGAACTCCTGAAACCCATATCCTACCTGAGAGTTTGGTAAGATATTCCATTCATTCGTTACCGTTCCTTGGAGTAGAATTTCATCCACCAGCTTTCACTGTTGTGGTGCGGGTCGGGGGGGCGGGAGTTTTGCACTGATGAAAACGAATGTCGTCCTCTCTCACGAAACCAAACACAAAAATTGACAAATTATACGGACTGCCACGATAAGCGAATGTATGCAACAAATAGCGTTCCGTACTGCAGACATGATCAACCCTGGTTGGAAGCGATAATCAAAGATTTATTCCCAGCTCAACCCGTGAATTATGCTGCTACAGTCCATTGTGAAGATCCTCCGGACACGGCGCAGTTCTTTGCCCTAGCACCCACACCGAATGTTGAACAATGTTTTGATGATATAGACTCCATGTTACAAAATATGTTGACACCACCAGTTAAAGAAAAAGCCGATGGAGAAATGGCACAACAAAGCACACGCCAAACAACAGATATTTCAGATATTTCATCATCTGGAAATCAGCTGATCAGCAATAAATCGACATCTCCGTGACCTTCAAGGAGATTTTGACATTAGGTTTTACCCGCTTTTCTCACAAATCATTATAAAGAAATTGTCACACCCGGTGAACTCCTGAAACCCAAATCCTACCTGAGAGTTTGGTAAGATATTCCATTCATTCGTTACCGTTCCTTGGAGTAGAATTTCATCCACTAGCTTTCACTGTTGGGGGTCGGGGGAGGGCGGGAGTTTTGCACTGATGAAAACGAATGTCGTCCTCTCTCACGAAACCAAACACAAAAATTGACAAATTATACGGACTGCCACGATAAGCGAATGTATGCAACAAATAGCGTTCCGTACTGCAGACATGATCAACCCTGGTTGGAAGCGATAATCAAAGATTTATTCCCAGCTCAACCCGTGAATTATGCTGCTACAGTCCATTGTGAAGATCCTCCGGACACAGCGCAGTTCTTTGCCCTAGCACCCACACCGATTGTTGAACAATGTTTTGATGATATAGACTCCATGTTACAAAATATGTTGACACCACCAGTTAAAGAAAAAGCCGATGGAGAAATGGCACAACAAAGCACACGCCAAACAACAGATATTTCAGATATTTCATCATCTGGAAATCAGCTGATCAGCAATAAATCGACATCTCCGTGACCTTCAACGAGATTTTGACATTAGGTTTTACCCGCTTTTATCACAAATCATTATAAAGAAATTGTCACACCCGGTGAACTCTTGAAACCCACATCCTACCTGAGAGTTTGGTAAGATATTCCATTCATTCGTTACCGTGGAGTAGAATTTCATCCACTAGCTTTCACTGTTGTGGTGCGGGAGCGGGAGTTTTGCACTGATGAAAACGAATGTCGTCCTCTCTCACGAAACCAAACACAAAAATTGACAAATTATACGGACTGCCACGATAAGCGAATGTATGCAACAAAATAGCGTTCCGTACTGCAGATGTCCGATAAAATCCCTCCAGTCAAGGGAGGCGTGTTACAGAATGTTGATTCCACAAAACCTGTTCGGTGGCCTACATCATCGTTCAAATCGCTGCACATAAAGGCTGCGTTCACCTCACCAGAACTGTATACACTTCGAAATCTGTGAAAGAATATCAATTTTCACATTTCCTGTCTGATATCACACAAATTTACGCGTCCGCTCGAACACAACACAGCACACTCTCTCGATTACAGTCTACGGGTATACATGCAGGCGATGCATGATGCAGATCACATTATTCATCTCAGCGGACACCGAAAGGAACAAAGTTCCGTTATAAACTGCGACAGAGAATGTTCCCCAGCTCAGAAAACAACACAATGATCAGTGAAATCGTCCTCCGTATGCAGGACGCTGAAAAAAAGCTAACAAAATGGTTGCTCAAGACCAAAATTTGCCCGGATAATAACGTCGTTCAAACCACAGCGCCATCTATACGCTTTGGTGCAAGGGAGACAACTCGGACTAGACCAATTCGAAGATCGTGTCCGCTATATTTGGCCTGTATGGGTATAGGGGTGATCGGTTTTTTTTATGGCTTTTACTATGAGCTATGAGGTTGATCATGTAGAATACGATGGAAAAAAACTATGAAAGTACCGCGTAGGCTTGTATATAGATCCATATAGATCCATATAGACCCATAGACACTCATATACTGTGATATTAGTATGTATCAATCCATACGGGGTGGACATGTTGGAGCACTAGTGGCCCGATGGGGTAGAGTGAGGTCTTATTTTAAAGCTCTCGAGGAAATAAATAAATAAATAAATAAATCAAAAAAATCGGCGAGTAGTAGACGAAGGGAAAATTGGCAAGTACTGACCATGCCCCACAATACTTCATAGGCATATCACGGCCTTAAGGCCTATGTAAGATGTAATCTACTTCACAGTTTAGTAGTATAAAAAGCGCAAGTCCTATTGACCTTGACCCTTCCAAAGAAATAAAATCGGCTCTATTTTACAGGAGTATATACGCAGGTGACGTGGGTTGTCACGTCACTTCCGGGTTTTCACTTTCGAACCCAGAAGAGTTCCAATTTTTTCCCTTAGACGTCCGTATGTTCATCCTCCAAACCC
>JAVTVY010002847.1:0-36199 GCA_036873755.1 Hanleya hanleyi | reverse complement strand
TGAATATATACAAGGATGCTCATGGATGTTACTCTAGAAATGATAAACTGGATAAATAATAAAGCCTGAATATATATAAGGATGCTCATGGATGTTACTCTAGAAATGATAAACTGGGTAAATAAATAATAAATCCTGAATATATAAGAATGCTCATGGATGTTATTCTAGAAATGATAAACTGGGTAAATAATAAAGCCTGAATATATAAGAATGCTGATGGATGTTATTCTAGAAATGACAAACTATATAAATAATAAAGCCTGAATATATAAGAATGCTCATGGATGTTATTCTAGAAATGATAAACTATATAAATAATAAAGCCTGAATATATAAGGATGCTCATGGATGTTATTCTAGAAATGATAAACTGGATAAATAATAGTGTGAATATATAAGGATGCTCATGGATGTTACTCTAGAAATGATAAACTGGGTAAATAATAAAGCCTGAATATATATAAGGATGCTCATGGATGTTACTCTAGAAATGATAAACTGGGTAAATAAATAATAAATCCTGAATATATAAGAATGCTCATGGATGTTATTCTAGAAATGATAAACTGGGTAAATAATAAAGCCTGAATATATAAGAATGCTGATGGATGTTATTCTAGAAATGACAAACTATATAAATAATAAAGCCTGAATATATAAGAATGCTCATGGATGTTATTCTAGAAATGATAAACTATATAAATAATAAAGCCTGAATATATTAGGATGCTCATGGATGTTATTCTAGAAATGATAAACTATATAAATAATAAAGCCTGAATATATAAGAATGCTCATGGATGTTATTCTAGAAATGATAAACTATATAAATAATAAAGCCTGAATATATAAGAATGCTCATGGATGTTATTCTAGAAATGATAAACTATATAAATAATAAAGCCTGAATATATAAGGATGCTCATGGATGTTATTCTAGAAATGATAAACTATATAAATAATAAAGCCTGAATATATAAGAATGCTCATGGATGTTATTCTAGAAATGATAAACTATATAAATAATAAAGCCTGAATATATAAGAATGCTCGTGGATGTTATTCTAGAAATGATAAACTATATAAATAATAAATCCTGAATATATAAGAATGCTCATGGATGTTATTCTAGAAATGATAAACTGGGTAAATAATAAAGCCTGAATATATAAGAATGCTGATGGATGTTATTCTAGAAATGATAAACTATATAAATAATAAAGCCTGAATATATAAGGATGCTCATGGATGTTACTCTAGAAATGATAAACTGGGTAAATAATAAAGCCTGAATATATAAGGATGCTCATGGATGTTATTCTAGAAATGATAAACTATATAAATAATAAAGCCTGAATATATAAGGATGCTCATGGATGTTACTCTAGAAATGATAAACTGGATAAATAATAAATCCTGAATATATAAGGATGCTCATGGATGTTACTCTAGAAATGATAAACTATATAAATAATAAAGCCTGAATATATAAGTATGCTCATGGATGTTACTCTAGAAATGATAAACTGGGTAAATAATAAAGCCTGAATATATAAGGATGCTCATGGATGTTCCTTTAGAAATGATCAATTGGATAAATAATAAAGCCTGAATATATAAGGATGCTCATGGATGTTACTCTAGAAATGATAAACTGGGTAAATAATAAAGCCTGAATATATAAGGATGCTCATGGATGTTACTCTAGAAATGATAAACTGGGTAAATAATAAAGCCTGAATATATAAGTATGCTCATGGATGTTACTCTAGAAATGATAAACTGGGTAAATAATAAAGCCTGAATATATAAGGATGCTCATGGATGTTACTCTAGAAATGATAAACTGGGTAAATAATAAAGCCTGAATATATAAGGATGCTCATGGATGTTCCTTTAGAAATGATAAACTGGGTAAATAATAAAGCCTGAATATATAAAGATGCTCATGCATGTTACTCTAGAAATGATAAACCGGGTGAATAATAAGGGATTAAGCCAACTCACCAGTGGATTAATTATAAATTGACAGCACAGGCCAATGGCAGGAGGTATTGGTCTCTTCAGTAGTATGAGCATTTCTTGTACATCGATGGTCAACCCGAAGGCGATATTCTGCAGGACCAGCACGCCCAACATGAGCCAGGTAAAAAGGTTACCTGCCGTTGTCACGGGGCGAACCACTATCACTTTGTAACCACTGTGAATGACCTCCCCTTCGTTGCCGTCATCCAATAGCAAAGACGATCCATAAAATGTCAGGCGAGTTTTCCCGAGGAACAGTCCTTTGAAAGAAAATGCCAAATTGAAACAGTGCGTCGGGGGATTTGAAGAAGATAAGGTCGACGTCGAGTTGGTATTGAGTTCATGACCATCACAAAAAGATGGTATAACTTGTCCTGTGGAATTCCCCACGACACGGGCGATTTCACCGTCTTGAATCTCAACGTATACATACTGAGTGAGGTTAGAGCGAGATTCTCCGTATATGTTCACAATTGATACCGTTTCCTCCACTAGGTTGACCTGATCGCTGGGGGTGAGGTATAATATGGTATCAGATCGTCCTCTCGCACAGACAGTATGGACCCAGCAGATTGAAAAAATGCACAAAACACTTATACCTGATCCAAACATAGTTCGAGGGAGATAAAAATACTGTGGAAAATCTGTCCTTCTTTCTGCTTTCTTCTTGTAGTTCACTGTGGATCAGCATGCAGATCTGTTCTAAGGCCAGTAGCCCGATGGTCTTTTCCGATGAATTGACAAAAACAAGTTACATAATTTTTCCTTTATACACAGCCCTAGTGGGAAACGATGCCCCGGGTCATTATACCTAAACAAATTCTTGGACCGTAACGATATCTGGTTTGATAGATTGAACAATCGCGAAAACAACTGATACACCATGCAGTCTCGCTTCACTAGTCCCTGACTGGATGTTTACCAATCGAGAATCACATGCTGTGTTGTAGACAAAAAATACTTGACACAGAGGGGATATTTGTAACAGGGCATGCTATTAAATGATTTGATATTTCAGTTATACTCAGAATGAATTACTTAAGTAGATGCTTTGTAGACATGTTAGATATATGTGTTGAAAACAAAACATATCTTCTTTGACGCCAACACTACTCTGCTCACTACTCTGAAATATGCAGTTTGAATTTCATACAGGTCGAACTATCTTTGATGTTGTGACGAAAATGCCCGTGACCTGAAGAATGTAATTTTCGTTCTACGCTGACATTCTAAATAGCATTGTGAATGGACCGATAATGGTGGATATTCGACTTACCTGTATTAACTGTGCGCTGAAACTTTCAGCGAGGGACGCGTAAATATCCCTGACACGCATCTTGCATCGAAACCGGGCGAGAGAAGTCGAACTCTGTTGATCTGACACGAAATCCAACACCGCCTGAGTCTATACTTTCGTTTTATGGGGGCTGCCATGTTTGGGCGCGCAAAGGATTATGGGAGCCAGAGCCTATATATAAGACGCAAGGAATGGACGTTCGGCATTCTGTCCCAGACGATCGGCGGGTGAACATCGTGCGGGAGAGCACAGCGACAGGATCGCTGCAAATGCGCCGAAAGTGCCGAAAGTGCCGAATTGACTGCCGAAACAGCGCCGAACCATCTGCCGAAGGGTTGGACGTTCGGCACAAATACTCTTGTCTAAAATAATATGAATTTATTATTAACTGAACATAAAATATGCATGTGCTGTTTGGGCCTTTATAATTCAGTTATATATGTATGATAAATAGGGTCGTTGTTTCATAATATATGCATGCTGGGTTTTTTTATATTATCTTTTAAAGTTTAAAGTAGTACCCTTCCTTCTTACACAATAACGCCTCTGGAGCCTCAGTTTACATGTTTATATGTCCCATTGAGTATCTTAAAAACACAGTATTTCTTTTAAAATCAAACGTGAAGTATTTATTTTTTATGTTCAAGTAAAGTTTTAATTGTGTTTTTTTTAAAGCAACCTCAATGGTATGGCCTACATCATCCAACTTAGGATGGGAGGCCACAAATTCAAAATCTGTCTGTCTGACGTTCGGCATTCTGTCCCAGACGATCGGCGGGTGAACATCGTGCGGGAGAGCACAGCGACAGGATCGCCGCAAATGCGCCGAAAGTGCCGAAAGTGCCGAATTGACTGCCGAAACAGCGCCGAACCATCTGCCGAAGGGTTGGAAAGCCGAGAGCTAAGCCATAGCTTGGGGATAATAGATACTAACACGCACAGTATCTGATGACGAGACGAACCGCCAGACGGGGATAAGATACTAACACGCACGGTATCTGAAGACGAGATGTTCATCAACGGGAAATACGGAGCACCAAATATCCCACACTGCAGCCCATCACACGGATACCATTTTACATGATTACATATACTTGCTCACATACAAGATCGTCGGCCTTAGGGACGGAATAGATCTAATCACACTCATCTACACTAGTTATTCACAGGCTAGGGATAACTGATAACACAAGCTTACATCCACTGTACATATTTACATTGCCGCAGGGCTCGAATTATGCTTTGCCGCAAGACTCTGAATTCTATTACAAATCATTGGTATTAATTGACATTACACTGTAAGGTAATAATACGCTCCCGAGACCAGGGCATTATTACCACATATATATGCAGACAATCTGAGCCTAATAACTCGTCCTTGGGTCAACGCCGTGAGGGCCGAAGTCGGGTCGCCGAAGACGGGTCGCCGAATTCGGGCCGAACCGAAGACGAGAGGACTGCCGAGCCGAAGACGGGTCGCCGAAATCGGGCCGCCGAAGACGTGAAGTCTGCCGAGCCGAAAGGGGTCGCCGCCGAATTCGGGCCGCCGAATTCGGGTCGCCGAAGACGTGAGGTCTGCCGAGCCGAAAGGGGCTGCCACCGAAGACGCTGTGGTGTGCGTACGGGCCGCCGCCGCCGAAGGGCTACTGCTAGGAGAGGCAGTGATACGGAGAGGATTCCAGAGACGATTAATAACGCTTAGATGAACTGGGCCGTGTAACTTTAGACACGGTAGACGTTCCATACAGTCCGGGGCTACGCCTACGACCGGAGAGGAACCAGAGACGCCGTACCATACCACGACGAGAGCCAGTTTGGACGAGACTGGGCCGTGACGCGTCATAGATAGGGTCTCATGTATATATTGTATATTATCAGTCTTTCTCTTTAAGATAAAGATAACACTTAACGATAACTACCTCTAGAGTAGGGATCTTTATTACAGGTATTGTGCGCGTACAGAGCTGTGTACATTGCAGAATACAATATTATTACTTTATTATTGCCTTGGTTGTTTCTACAGGTCCCCCCATCCTACCTCCTCGATCCAGACAAGGTGACAGGTTGAATCGGACCTTCCTCGTTGGCCAATTCCAGTCATACGAGACTGCGTTCACATCAGCCTGACAATTTGTCACAGGGGCCTGAGACCAGGCCGCCTCAAGTCTCGTGTACACCGCAAAGATAGACGTTTTCTGACCGCTCGAACGTCACAACTGGTGGCAGCGGTGGGATGGCCAACACCGGGAAAACGATGGAGAAGGGACCACGCTGGGAAGAAACCAGAAACCCAAGCATGATGACTATGGGAGATGTCGGCGCCGAACTACGTCCAGCGGACAGCGACTCGCTGTCATGGAGGACGAGAAGCCAGCGGCAGCTGTCCACAACGGCAACTCCGAGAGACCGAGAAGAGTCACGACGAGGAGTGGGGGCCGGACGATCAGCGTTTGAGGCACCGAAGAGTGTGGATTTGCTAGACCTGTCCACAGTAGAACTAGACGCAGTGCTGTCGGCTCCCCCAGCTGACCTGTCGCCGATACCTGCGTGGCAGACGTTGCCTGATGAGAACGGAAGTTATCGAGCCCCTAAAGACTCTGGTTCTGATAACCACGGTCTCGGGGCCGATACGAACACCGTGACGACGATTCCACCGTACAGATGATGGAAGAGATTGCCGAGCTACGACAAACCATCGGGTCTATGGCCAGAGCGTTCGAGTCGAGTGTATCGATGATGGCGAGCCAGATGTCCAAAATCACCGACAGCCAGATGCGGGAAAGAGAGGCAATCAGACGACCGGACACTGAAAACGACGCCGCAGAGCTGAATGCGAGTTGTGGGGCTGCCGAAATGGTTGATGATTACCGCCGAACCGAATGTATGTCCGGGTCGCAGCAGGGTTGCGATCAGACGCCGCCGACGCCGCCGAGGAGAGGACGAGATGAGCCTATGAGCTGGAGGCAGCCATTACAGACATCGACTCCTGCGGTTGAGGCGAGGCGACCGATGTTGACTGCGGCAAAGGCAGCTACCTATGATGGGACAACGCCATTACGGGATTATCTCTCCCATTTCGATCACTGTGCTGCTATCAACGGATGGACATACTCACAACGGGGTCAATATCTGGCCGTCGCTCTTCGAGGATCGGCCCAGCAGCTTTTAGCCAGCTTGAAATCAGAACCAGGGAGCGCTGACTATGGACGATTGAGGGATGCCTTGGAGAAGTGTTTTGCCCCGCCGAATCAACTAGATTTGTACAAAACGCAGTTAAAATCCAGATACCGCGAGAAGTCAGAAGATCTTCCGGGCCTAGCTCAGGCATTAGTTCGGCTTGCACAACACGCTTATCCCGAGGCCGGAGATGACGTACAGGATATCTTGGCAAAGGATCAGTTTTTGGAGGCTATTGGGGACGAGCTTAGATTTCTTGTATGGCAGACGCGGCCGAAGACCTTAGATGCAGCTGTACACTCTGCTGTAGAAGTAGAAGCATTCAAGTCCTCGCAACGCCGTAAGACTTGGGCAACCGCGAAGTCAACGGTTCCTAGTAAAGATGAGGGATTAGCTGCAACCTCCGAGGATGACGAAGAATCTGAAGCTCGCCTGAGAAAACAGATCAAAGAATTGATGGAGGAAATAATGCGAAAGTCTCAGCCTCAACCACGGCAACGACCACAAAGATACACCAGAGGCCAGCAACGGACGTATGGGAATCGGGAACGAAGTAATGCTTGCTGGTCGTGCGGCAGAAAGGGTCATTACCGGGCGGACTGTCCAGATTTGTCCAGAACAGATGACTCTAAACCGCCGAGATCGCCCAAGAATCCTCCCAAAGTTAATACTTCCGGGGAAGCTGGACTTTGCCTGCCAAGATCGGGCCAGTGAAGATGTGGTGTTGTGTTGACACTGGGGCGTCGATTTCCCACCTGAGCGAGAAAGTATACCAGCAGCTGAGTCCGCGGCTCAGACCAGCCTTGAGTAGCCCATCTTACGCTAGTATTCGTATGGCTGACGGTACGCTGATGCCCCTGCAAGGTGGAGCTGATTTTAAAATCACTATAGACGGCACCACACGAACACAGAGGATGATAGTCGGAGATCTGACAGTGGACGCTCTTCTAGGGTACGACTTTCTCAGCACCCACTGTACCAAGATCGACACAGAGCGCCACAGGATCAAGTATGGTGGCCGCTACATCCAATGCGAGGTCGTGGGGAGCGCAGGCTGTTACCGTGTAGCCGTGACCGAGACTGTGACTATTCCTGCTGGAGCCGAAGCCGTTGTGAAAGGAAAAGTTCGTGGGGGCCTACCAGGCGAGGTAGGGATGATCGAAAACGAACCGGAGTTTACCCAGAAGACAGGAGCCATGGTGGCCAGGGTCTTCACCGAGATTGACCGTGACCGCGAAGTCACACTGAGGTTTCTCAACTTGTCCTCAGATCCGACTGTAGTCCAGGCCGGGACGCTCTGTGGTCGTATGGGTGAAGTAGAAGTAGTGGGCGATCAAGTTTCGAGTGCGGCCGAAGCGTCGACGCCGAGCCGTGCGAAACCTAGTAGACAGAGGCCCGCCGTGCCGACCAGCCCATGTCCAGACCACCTTACAGATCTGGTTCGACGATCCAGCGAAGGCCTAGAAACAGACCAAGCCCTGGCTGTAGAAGATTTGGTCACCCGATATACTGACCTGTTCGCTAAAGACGATGCTGATCTAGGTCGAACGACGAAGGTACAACATCACATAAAGACTGGAAGTGTA
Organism: Hanleya hanleyi; assembly: GCA_036873755.1. NCBI lineage: Eukaryota > Metazoa > Mollusca > Polyplacophora > Lepidopleurida > Hanleyidae > Hanleya > Hanleya hanleyi. The sequence continues at coordinate 28,111 of JAVTVY010002847.1, read as the reverse complement.
CCACCCATCCGCATTTCGCAGAGGCGACCGCCGATTCACGCCCGTGAAATGATCGATGAGCAAGTTGAAGACATGTTACAACGGGGTGTGGTCGAGCCATCCAGTGGACCGTGGTCAGCGCCGGTGGTTCTGGTGAAAAAGAAGGACGGGAAATGCGCTTCTGCGTTGACTACCGTGCTTTGAACAAGATAACAGAGAAGGATGCTTACCCGTTGCCGAGGATCGACGACTCTCTGGATTCTTTAGCAGGTGCAAGTTGGTGGAGTACCCTTGACTTAATGTCAGGGTACTGGCAAGTTGAAGTGTCCCCCGAAGATAGATGCAAGACAGCCTTTGCAACCAGGAAAGGTCTGTACCAGTTCCGAGTTATGCCGTTCGGGCTGTGTAATGCGCCCGGGACCTTTGAGCGGCTAATGGAAGCCATCCTAGCAGGACTCCATTATGATACGTGTCTCGTCTACCTTGACGAGATTATCGTTTTTGGACGGACGTTTGACGAGATGATTCAGCGTCTTGGTGGTGTCTTCGAGAGGTTAAAACAGCATGGTCTTAAGCTCAAGCCATCCAAGTGCGTCATAGGGGCACGACAAGTCCTGTATCTAGGCCCACGTAGTATCACAGAATGGGATTGGAACTGACCCACAGAAGATCCGTGCTGTGCGAGACTGGCCTCCACCCGTTTCGCAGACCGAGGTTCGGAGCTTCCTGGGCCTTTGCAGCTACTATCGACGTTTCATCCGGGACTTTGCCACCATTGCAGCGCCGCTGCATAAGTTAACTGTCTTCATATGGGACAACACAGCGCAGCAAGCCTTCGACACCCTGAAAGACAAGCTGACAACCGCGCCTGTGCTTGCTATGCCAGACTTTAAGCTCCCTTTCATTTTGGACACGGACGCGAGTAACTATGGCATCGGGGCCGTTTTGTCACAGGTAATAGATGGAGAAGAGAAGGTCGTGGCATACGCCAATCGTGTGTTGTCGAAGGCCGAACGAGCCTACTGTGTGACGAGAAGAGAACTGCTGGCTGTTGTGCATTTCGTCAAATGCTTTCGACACTACCTGTTTGGGCGGAAGTTTTTGCTTCGCACCGATCACGGCTCGCTGAGATGGCTCATGCGGTTCAAGGAACCGGAGGGACAGCTGGCCCGTTGGATTCAGGCCCTCGGCGTCTACGATTTCAACATCGAGCATCGTCCGGGTCGAAAACATGGTAACGCCGACGCACTGAGTCGTATCCCATGCAAACAGTGTGGTCGATCAAGCAGCGATGACGTTCAGGCAGCCGCCCGTGTGATTGAGATGGTGTCGCCAACCGAAGGATTCGGCCGAGCCCAGGCCGAAGATCCCGACCTAGAACCTGTTCTCGACTGGGTGCGGCAAGGTAGCCGACCAAACCGGGAGGACGTCAGTCCGTACGGACTCGTCACGAAAAGCCTGTGGGGTGCCTTCGATATGTTGGAGATTTGCGATTCGCTGCTGGTTAGACGTTGGGTGGATGACCGTGGTAATGTCAAGCGACGACTGCTGGTTGTACCTCGTTCCTTGCGCCGTAAAGTGTTAAGAGAGTGCCACGACGGTCCCACCGGTGGACATCTCGGAGTAAAGAAGACTTTAGCGAAGGTGAGGCAGGCCTATACCTGGCCTGGCCTGCAGACGGACATACGCCAATGGTGCCGAAACTGCGATGTATGTACCAGAAGAAAGCAGGCTGGACGCAAACCGCGAGGACCACACAGTGGAGAGATGACTGGTTGTCCGGGAGAGAGGATCGCAGTTGACATCCTTGGGCCAATGCCAGAAACGGGCAGTGGAAACCAGTATATTGCGGTCATCGGAGACTATTTTACCCGTTGGGTCGAAGCCGTTGCCATGCCCAACCAAGAAGCTCCTACTGTTGCACAGCTGTGGTGGAACACTATGTGACCAAGTTCGGTGTTCCGATGGCGATCCATTCAGACCAAGGCCGCCAGTTTGAGAGCCGTGTCTTCAAAGGGATGTGCCGAATTTTGGGGATGAGGAAGACAAGGACAACGCCATACCACCCCCAATCAAATGGCATGATTGAGCGGTTCAACAGAACATTAGCCCAAATGCTACATGCCAGTGTTGGCCGGCATCCAAGCGACTGGGACCTGCATATACCGCTTGTAGTGATGTCCTATCGTGCTACAGCCCATGAGACGACAGGATTTTCGCCGAATATGATGGTGTTCGGGAGAGAAGTCTCTCTGCCGTCTCACTTGGTACTGGGAGCTCCTCCACGTCAGCAAGTGGAACCTACGGAGTGGGTAGGAGAACTACGGGACGAGATGGACGAGATTCATCGTAACGCCCGAGAAGTGACTGGGAAGAGCCTGCGGCGCCAGAAGAGGGTATATGATAGCAAGGCCTTTCCGCAAAAGTATAAACCTGGAGATCAGGTTTACCTGTACATTTCTGCTCCAAGACGTGGAGAGAATCGGAAACTACGAGACCGCTGGGCAGGACCATACGTGATAAAGGAAGCTCTCACGGACGTGACCTACCGCATTGCAGATGAGGACGGAGGTCTCCGGGTTGTTCACCATGACAAGCTGAAGCCTTTCTATGCTCGTGAGATGTCCACCAGTGAGTCTGAAGAAACGTCTGGCGACGATGGAGATGTAGAATCAGATGATAGCGTCGGACATGGGGCTATCTTTCCTTACCCCATGGAACCATCGACTGTCGTCAGAACGCCGACTGTTGACCGGCGACCTCGATTGACCCGGGGCGGGCGTGAGATACGGCGACCACGGAGATTTGCCGATTTCGAGGTTGATTTGCAGTCTGCATCACCATTGGATCTCGAGATGGAAGCTTTACCCCCGGCCGAGGCCGAGACAGAACCGCGGCGGACGACCCGAGGTCGAGTGATTAGACGCCCCGCGCGTTATCGGGATTAATGTAATTCGGCAGTGTTTGGTCAGTGCCGTGAAGCAGGGACCTGATGTCTCCTCCTTCATTGACGACCCAGCAGACCGCTGAGAGGAACGTCTGATGTAATTCTACCGTATTGAAGCCTTTGTTATTTTACTGTGGACTATCTACACTTTCGGAGGAAAGACTGCGTGTTAATTCTATGCACCCATGATGGGTAGCTGAGCCGAGCTCCACGACGAGGGCGTCGTGTTTTCGAAGGCGTGGGTAGTGTGACGAAAATGCCCGTGACCTGAAGAATGTAATTTTCGTTCTACGCTGACATTCTAAATAGCATTGTGAATGGACCGATAATTGTGGATATTCGACTTACCTGTATTAACTGTGCGCTGAAACTTTCAGCGAAGGACGCGTAAATATCCCTGACACGCATCTTGCATCGAAACCGGGCGAGAGAAGTCGAACTCTGTTGATCTGACACGAAATCCAACACCGCCTGAGTCTATACTTTCGTTTTATGGGGGCTGCCATGTTTGGGCGCGCAAAGGATTATGGGAGCCAGAGCCTATATAAGACGCAAAGAATGGACGTTCGGCATTCTGTCCCAGACGATCGGCGGGTGAACATCGTGCGGGAGAGCACAGCGACAGGATCGCCGCAAATGCGCCGAAAGTGCCGAAAGTGCCGAATTGACTGCCGAAACAGCGCCGAACCATCTGCCGAAGGGTTGGAAAGCCGAGAGCTAAGCCATAGCTTGGGGATAATAGATACTAACACGCACAGTATCTGATGACGAGACGAACCGCCAGACGGGGATAAGATACTAACACGCACGGTATCTGAAGACGAGATGTCCATCAACGGGAAATACGGAGCACCAAATATCCCACACTGCAGCCCATCACACGGATACCATTTTACATGATTACATATACTTGCTCACATACAAGATCGTCGGCCTTAGGGACGGAATAGATCTAATCACACTCATCTACACTAGTTATTCACAGGCCCCGGCTAGGGATAACTGATAACACAAGCTTACATCCACTGTACATATTTACATTGCCGCAGGGCTCGAATTATGCTTTGCCGCAAGACTCTGAATTCTATTACAAATCATTGGTATTAATTGACATTACACTGTAAGGTAATAATACGCTCCCGAGACCAGGGCATTATTACCACATATATATGCAGACAATCTGAGCCTAATAACTCGTCCTTGGGTCAACGCCGTGAGGGCCGAAGTCGGGTCGCCGAAGACGGGTCGCCGAATTCGGGCCGAGCCGAAGACGAGAGGACTGCCGAGCCGAAGACGGGTCGCCGAAATCGGGCCGCCGAAGACGTGAAGTCTGCCGAGCCGAAAGGGGTCGCCGCCGAATTCGGGCCGCCGAATTCGGGTCGCCGAAGACGTGAGGTCTGCCGAACCGAAAGGGGCTGCCGCCGAAGACGCTGTGGTGTGCGTACGGGCCGACGCCGCCGAAGGGCTACTGCTAGGAGAGGCAGTGATACCGAGAGGATTCCAGAGACGATTAATAACGCTTAGATGAACTGGGCCGTGTAACTTTAGACACGGTAGACGTTCCATACAGTCCGGGGCTACGCCTACGACCGGAGAGGAACCAGAGACGCCGTACCATACCACGACGAGAGCCAGTTTGGACGCGATTGGGCCGTGACGCGTCATAGATAGGGTCTCATGTATATATTGTATATTATCAGTCTTTCTCTTTAAGATAAAGATAACACTTAACGATAACTACCTCTAGAGTAGGGATCTTTATTACAGGTATTGTGCGCGTACAGAGCTGTGTACATTGCAGAATACAATATTATTACTTTATTATTGCCTTGGTTGTTTCTACAGGTCCCCCCATCCTACCTCCTCGATCCAGACAAGGTGACAGGTTGAATCGGACCTTCCTCGTTGGCCAATTCCAGTCATACGAGACTGCGTTCACATCAGCCTGACAATTTGTCACAGGGGCCTGAGACCAGGCCGCCTCAAGTCTCGTGTACACCGCAAAGATAGACGTTTTCTGACCGCTCGAACGTCACAATGTGAAATGGATGTCAAATAAAACAACAACAAAATCAAGATGTCAATTCAATAGAAACGTTAAAAAACACTACACATCGATCTGACAAGTGACGCTATATTTAAGAGCTGGATTTAAGCAGGTTGGATTGTATAGAGGCATTGGCCCGATAACTCTGTCACAGGCGCGGAACCGGGAGAGGGGGTTGGGGAAGTGTCAAAGGACCACTTTGCCCTCCCCGAAAATAATTGTGACTGAAGTGCCAAGAAATGAGTCAAACATTGGTAATGAAGCGTCTGAAATCTCAAAAATTCTCGTCCCCACTGTTTCTTCCTTTGCAGGTGCAAATCTATCGCAACTAGTTTCGAATTTCAGTTTCATGCAAAGTGACACCTTCTTCCCAGTGTTTGCTCTATCTGAGTTAGGGTTAATTCCAACACAGTCCTCATGAATTTTCAGTTTCTTATAATACGCGCTTCACTTTTTCGATAAAAGCGTTAAGTGGCGCCGAAAATTGCCGCCTTTGGCACCCACAACTTCAAACAAATTCAGCTTGACATTGATGCAACAACTTACGCATCGATAAAGTGACCTTTTCTTGCAGGGGTGTTAGAAGTTGACTTTGACTTAAACTGACGAGAAGATGGTTTTATTTGAAGACCGATATTTGAGGGCGATTATTATTATTATTATTATTATTATTTTTTTTTTTTTTTGCTTCTTTGAAAGAGTTAGAAAGGCGGAAATTGGGAAAATTTTCACCCCAAAACACTGTCTGAAAATGCGCCTCTGGGCGAGGATTTAGATTTTCAATCTAGGCAAATCAAGATGGCATATCAGGGAGATATTCCGTGATAGAATATAGTTTACTGAGATTGACACTTGTTCTGCTCCTTATCTATAAGGCAGGTCTGTATACTCCGCAGCCCTGCATATGTGGGCTGAACTGCTACATGGCCCATCCGTTTAAAATAACCGCAAATAAACGGACGAATTTATCATGGGTTCTCTTTGTATTAAAACGAATAACGTTTTTATGCGGGACAGATGCTGGAGGTCAAATTCTTTGAAGTTCCGGGCAAATATGACAAATACGGATAGGAACATGAATTCAAAATATTCAGAGAGGATGAAATATAAAACACATTGCCAAAATTTGAGTGAGAATTTATTTTTATGTATTCATTTATTTATTTACTTTTTTTTGCCTCTTTGAAAGACTTAGAAAGGAGGACATTTGGGGGGAAAAAACCCCAAATCCTCTCTGAAAATACGCCGAAGCGCGTAAAATTAAGGGTAAATTTTCAAAATTTTCCCAGACAGGACTCTCCCCCCCTCCCCTCCAAATGTTAAATTGCTTCCGCCGCGCCTGTATTCGAATCATGAAACCAGTCCTCCAGATAAGTCCTCTGCACGAGGATTTAGATTTTCAATCTTAGCAAACCAAGATTGTATATCAGGGAGATATTCCGTGATAGAATATAGATTACTGAGATTGACACTTGTTCTGCTCCTTACCTATAAAGACAGGTCTGTATACTCCGCAGCCCTGCATGTATATGTGGGCTGAACTGCTACATGGCCCATCCGTTTCCGCAAATATACGCTGAGTGTATCATGGGTTCTCTGTGTATCAAAACGAAGAACGTTTTTATGCGGGACAAATGCTGCAGGACAAATTCTTTGAAGTTCCGGGCGAAAACTACAACTACAAATGTTCAGAGAGGATGAAATATAAAACACATTGCCTGGCGCTTATTTATAAGCGCCAGATTTATAAGCGCCAGGCAATAATTCGCTCAAATATTGGCATGTTCGGAGAGGTCTGGAGATCACGAACTTTGTTCGGAATGCCTAAAATGGTTGCTCTTCGACCTGGCTAAATCGTGCGGAAGCATGGAAGGGACATGTATTAGTGTGTGCGAATTTCTTTTCCAATTGAAGAAAACAGCTATCTATCAACATCACGCATACTAAGATAAATTCAACACAATAAATCGACTCGGAGTTATTAAGGCCTTTGTTATGGCATCCATTCTTGCAACCTCAGCCTGACAAGTCTTTTTTTATCATTCATAGTAGTAATACTAGTATTATATTTGCACAAAATTTCTCGCCCATGTCAAAGTTGTAGAACATGGCAAGACAATGCTATTATTAAAATATTGCAAAACATCCAAACACCACAGATATGATAGATAAATCTAAAAACTCAATTCTCCACAGACATGATAAATATAACAGTATTTTGCACTCTTGATGGCAAAAACACCTAAACTGTTCAAATAGAAATGCCCAACCTTTTGTGCTCATGGTGATTATGTTGGAGAAAGTCCCAATGTCCATTCACAAACAGAGTTGCAAGGTCTTGCCAGGCTGGAGCATGCCCAAGATAATATGCAACTATTCTTCCAAATCTGAAGGAAAGCATTGGGAAGCATTGGAGAAATCAAGACAAGACAATGGGCCCTCAAATGCAGGTCACCTAGAATCCTGATCTCAATTGTTATGCAAATACTCAAGTCTATCAAACCCCAGACACAAGTTTCAAACAATTTGTTAGAGGCAACGTACCAATCATTTACATTTCAAAGACATGTTTCCTGGGGACTAGTCAATGCATTTGATTTAGTGGTTTACATGACTATCTGACATGTCTGGCCAGTATAATGAATATTCAACACCAAAATACATTTTTTATAGAGAATTCAAACACCCGTATTTCAAAATATTTCCCATTATATTGTAAATCCTAAATAAAGTGGTTAGGTAATATTTATAAAAAAATATTAATGCAAGATTCAAATTGACTTGACACTTACGCGTTTTGGTGATACATGCACATTGGAACAGTGAGTCTGTGTTGAAACTCGACGTGTACACACTTTACGCTTGAATCAGTGCATATACAGTTTGAAATATATGCATTAAGGCAGTGTGTCGTCACTGGACCTAGATATGATTGCAACGGACCACCATAGAATACCATGCTTTATTTGCAGTTTACTCTGTGTAATAAAATCGAATAAAATTACAATAAATACTTTCCCACACTGTTAGCAATGGTCTTTCATTTGATGGAAACTTTACTTGAGGGTTTACGATCACTTTAAAGGAAATTTAATAGAAAAGGAAAACATGAGTATTAAGAGTGGTAAACGGGTTTTTGAATTGGATAATGTGTTTTCCAAATTTCGAGGTTATACGACCTCAACGAAATAACAGTTTTGGCCTCATGACCATTATTTTCCATGTTGGCATCCTACTGTCTTGAAGAGAAACCTGGTGACCCCACTTTTTCATTAGACTTTCCGGCTCAGCAATTGCCAGAAACTATAACTTCTTAAAAAATATTAGCTTTTTCTATGAAATTAGAGGCATATTTCATAGAAGTCCTATCTAATCCCATATTTTAGAGTTGGGTTAAACCATTATAATACACCAAATAACTTCCTATATTATGAAAAATTAAGCCTGGTGATACCCTGAATTTCATCTTTTATTTTGAATGTTGAATGTTTGTTCTACTTCTGACAGAAGACCTGTGGAAAATGACATTTTATTTTCAAATTTTCTGGACCCTTCTTAAGTCAATTCAATTTCATTTAAATAATTTCGGAATAATACATGAGCAGTGTGACTAACGTCACAGGACCTACGAATTAGGGTAGGCATTAGGACTCCGACGCGAACTGAACTCTTGGAAATCCCCACCCCCAGTTGAAATCCAGCCTATATTAAGATGAGCCCTGCTCAAGTCAGAATCACCAGTGATTTTCATCAAATATCACCAGAAATTTTCATCAAAAGTAGGTCAGCTCAGAAATTGTTGGTAACAGTCTCCTAATGCGCCTTCATTTCAAAAATAAATAACGATCGCCCATTTAATTTTACAATTTTTTAACTAAAGAAAACAGATTGAATAATAAAAAGTTCAGTAGATTTCAAGCTTTACGTGTGAAAATACATTTAGATCTCTTTAATGGTTTTCAGTGCCCTTGTCCAGGACCAAAACAACTTTTTGAATCGCATTATTTTCCCAACAATACAACAAATTCTTATATATAGTCCTATAGTAGAAAGGTAGCATTTATGTAGTTTACGGTAATTCAACTGAAGACCAACACCTTCTCGGCACAAGATAATAATGATTGTCATTCTCCTGAGCATGACCGGTACAAAGACGAATAAATAGCATCTCTACATCACGTTGTTATCTAGATACATGAGACAACACATTTTGGGTATCGGCAATCTGATGAATGTAGAATTTGAGGATTGTACTTAGCATCTTAAATACAGCCTCTTAATACTGATTACATATCTGTTTAATTTCGTTTCCCATAAAAACATGTGTGTATATAGCAAAAGTGTGTGTCTCAAGTTAACGGCAGCTGTTCAAATGTCCCCGGGAACGGTAATAAATTAATAAAGACGTCAACATGTGAACTCTGCACTGACGATGGTTTAATGTAATACCGGTACCATCTGTTGTGATTTTTAACTCCCAGACAGATCTGTTTATTTCTGTCTCCCCTGCTCTGACCTCTAAGAACAATTTAATTATTACACCATGGCAGTATTAACTACAGTTTCGAATCCCAAGCCTATCAGACTGTTAGTTCTGATCTGTTTATAGGCCTATTGGGGGTGACCCAGCTACGCTGCTGTGACCTCTAGCTCTCAAAACAATTACGGATGGCATATCCCACCAGGTTTTGTACTGTGTTATATATACAGTGAAACATACAGCCAAGGGTTCCCGATGGGCATGACAGTGCACTCGCTGAGCCATCAATAAATAATAAAAAAATAATTATAAATCAAATTTTCATCAGAATTCGGTCAGCTCAGAACCTGCTGGTAGCAAAGCCCTAATGCACGTTCATGCCAAAAATCAAGGTTCTAATGTCAACGGTTCTCCTTATTTTGCCGACGAAAGGATTCGGATGGACTGACTGACTGACTCACTCATTACCGGACAATTTGCGATCTGTAGCCTACTTCGTAGGAAAAGATGGACTTGGTCGGGGTCCCCACCACACTAGCGACCAAATATAACACAACAACAGGACTATTATTCAGTATCAGAATTATTGGAAAAACAATTGGAAAAACAAGCTTGCCAGTGTGGTGAAAACAAACAGAGGGTGGAAAATACAGATTTTAATATGACAGGAAGCCATGACCCTTGGCAGATCATACTCAAGTTACCAGCTAAGAGAGACAGAGATGGTCATGGTGATTACTTGGATACCCATGAAGAGGAAAACGTTACAATGAATCAAAGGGACGATACAGATGACTTTTAGTAGAAGTACACGACGAGCAGGATGGACGACCAGACCTTGGGAAAAGTGGGGATAATTACCAACAGAGGAAACAGACCAACAGGTGTCAGCCTTTTGAGGGAGAAGACATCTGTAACCAGAGGTCACACTTGCACATGAAATCAGAGCCACTTAGTGGTAAAGACGACTGCCTGCAATACATCTCTCATTTTGAACACTGCCGAGGTTGGACGATGGACGGCCGACCTATTTTACAGGCAATGTCCATACAAAGCTGCCATGCAGGAAGGTGAAGCGCTAAACATTTTCCAGGGAAACGAGATTCCGTCCACCCGTTAGACCAGGGACTGGTGGAAAGGAAGAGGCCTAATGTGACTGCCGACATTTGCTAGACGCATGCTACTGGAACATCTGATTAGGTGACTTGTCTAAACACCTGATGGGGTACAACACGTATTGGGCAGCTGCAGAAAAAGGGCAACAAGTTGGACAACGACCAATTTGTATCTACTACGCTTCTCTGAATTGGATAAAGAATTTCATATGTTTGTTGACAACGGTTCGACAATGACCTTATTGTCGTGGTGCATTTTTGAATAGATCAACCAGATTGAAAAGCCTGCGTTACAACAATGGGGTAACTCCATTCAAGAAGCAAATGGACAGAAGTTACAAGTCCATCGGCAACCAGCTTTGAAGTAGGCTTCAAAAGCATCCACTACAATCAGATGGTCTGTAACATAACATTTGATGGAATCTTGGGATAAGATTTTCTCCTGCCACACATCCTTGGGATTGATTACAAATGGCTCAAACTGAAAACCAGGAATAGATATACTCCGTGTTGAATCGGTGAAGAGACAGAAATGATCTGCCATGTACAGGTGATTGAAACTACTAGAGTTCCGCCAGAATCTATCATGTTGATGAATGTGAATGTACCAGAGGAGCATCTTGAAGCAGCAGGAATCGTGGAGTCATCTGGTAGTTTCTTCAAAGATATTGGTATACGCCTGATCTGTAGTATTGTGGAAACGTAGTCCCACGGTAATTAAATTGGTCAACCCGCAGAATAAGTCGTCCTGTATCCAAAGATTAGAATTGGTAACTGTGAATCTTATTATGATGCCAATCTGACTAACAACCAGTTCGATGTTCCGTTACCCAGGAGTTCACCAGCAAATCATCAGATATCCTTCCAGAACATGTAGTAGCTCTGTGGGAGATGAGTACAGTTCACTTGAATAAATATGCAAATTCCTTGCTCCGCTGCTTAATAGGTATTAGGCTCTGTTTGCTAAATCATCTGCCGATTTGGGTAAGACGAACCGGGTCCAGCATAAGATTAACAGTGTGGTGGTACCAGCCCTGTGCGGCAGCCGTCTGGACGATTGGCGCTGGGGAAATGGGAGATCGAGAAGGAAGAAATCCGGAAGTAGTATATAGACGGCATTTCAGCGTAATGGCTCGTCACTGCGCATGCGCAGGTAATTGTATGACGTCACTTGAGGAGGTCATGAGGAGGTGTGCGCAGGAGTGTTGTGCGCAAGTGTATGACGTCACTTCCGGTCTGCGTGAATCGGGCGTGATCTTAAGACATGTATTCCTCTGCGGTGATGCGGTCTGGCGGTGATGCGGTCTGCCTCCGCGGGCCTAAAGTAGTCCCAAATACATGGGTTTTCGTGAGAATGTTCAGCAATCTGTAGGGACCGCTAGTCGACCGATTTGGGTCGAGTGAGATATCAATATGAAGCATACGTCGGGGACTATCCAACGGGCTGGGTGTGACGTGGAACGGACGTCATTCTGCGCATGCGCAGTAGAGAAAAGGTATGGAAATAGACGTCTTGGGGTCTAGGTGGGCCACTAGTGGACCGATTGGGTCGTGTGAGGTATCAATGTGAAGCATACGTGAGGGAGCATCCACCTGGACTAGTGTATCGTTCGTTGTCAACATTCTACGCATGATCAGACAGGGAATTGTGGGAAAAGGGTACGGAAATAGACGTTTTGGGGTCTAGGTGGGCCACTAGTCGGCCGATTGGATCGAGTGAGGTATCAATGTGAAGCATTCGTGAGGGAATATCCACCTGGACTAGTGTGTCGTTCGTTTTCAACATTCTGCGCATGATCAGACATGGAATTGTGGAAAAGGGTATGAAAGTAGACGTTTTGGGGTCTAGGTGAGCCCCTAATGATCCTATGGTGTCGTATGAGGTCTTATTTTGAAGCTGTCGTAAGGGAGCATCCGCCTGGACTAGGGTATCGTTCGTTTTCAACATTCTGCGCATGCGCAGACAGGGAATTGTGGGAAAAGGGAATGGAAATAGACGTTTTGGGGTCGAAGTGGGCCACTAATGGTCCGATGGAATCGAGTGAGGGTATCAATGTGAAGCAGTCGCGAGGGAGCATCCGCCTGGACTAGTGTGTCGTTCGTTTTCAACATTCTGCTGCGTGGTTTGGTGGGTCTGCGCAAGTGTGTGACGTCACTTCCGGTTATCACAATGACCTCCGAACACAGAAGAGTTCTAATTTTTCCTTAGACCTTAGACGTATGGAATGCATGTACTAGAACATCCGGGACCCCTTCAACATCCGGGACCTTTTCAACATCCGGGACCTTTTCAACATCCGGGTTTTCCCCGGCCCGGCCCGGCCGCAGCGGTCGCGGTTTATCCGGGCGAGCGCGCGCGCGCGGGTTAAAGGGAAGTTTCGGAAGTGTGCAAGGGCACTATATAACATCGGGGTATATATTTCATCCAAGTATAGCGGAAAGCGGTTGTCGTGAATAACAACAAGTTCAGCAATGTTTATACAGTCTATTATCCCCAATGTTACATCATACCCAGGCTGGGGAGCCGCCCTGGGTATGTTTAGTATGTTGACAGCAAAAAAAATTGAAATATCAAACACCATGTTTTATTATTTAGCGCATCGTCACATTAGGTACAAGTGTTTACTGAGCTCAAGTCAACGATCAGCATGTAGACATAGAGAGTATATACGGCATGTTATGCTATTCATCAGTGCAAGGGTGACGCATTCAGTCGATGGGGGTGGTTGGTCAGCTTGGTAACGAAGAACGTAACATTGGTCACCCTCTGTACGACCCATTGTGTGTTGGGGCGTTGACGTTGTGCCCATCTCAAGGGATGCACGGTGTCCAGTTTCTCCAGCATCGTCTCTAGCGACGCCCGGTTAATGATGGTGAACGGTTGGTCAAACACATGGCCGTTATTACTGGCATAATAATACCGTAACTGGTCCGTCACTTTGTGACGTAAGATGTACCCGAAAGCGACATTCAATCTGAAGACCGTAGCTTGGTCATTGACGATGGCTTCCACGTAGCTGCGTAGACGTGCGAGGTCGGTCAGTGGGAAATTGTAGATATCTGGAATAGGGCGATCACGGGGGAAAACGTCGATAGATGTCACTCACTGGATGGGCGTCCTGTAACAGATCGCTAGGAACATCCACTACATCTTCCAGAAAATGTTCGATGTTCGACAGTAATTCTAGTGACTGGCTGGATATCTAGGCTCTTCTGAACTGTGGGTATAAGCGGGCTCTCTGTGATCGCATCACCAGTGGTAATCGTCTCCCCGGGCTCATCTTCACTGGGTCTGACCCTCTTGGGTGCCTCTTTAGTGGGAAGTTGTCGCCCAAACCGTAGAGACGGGGTATGAATCAAACGCTGATGCCGTCTTAACTGACTGGGGCGTTTGTCGTCCCAATCGTTACGTTGTTCTGTCGTCCCCTCGTGGAATGAGCCTTCGTGGCGCAGTAAATTATCCTCCCGATTGAATGACCGTGAGCAGGTTATACAAGTATACCGTGCATCGTTGTGGGTGGAGGTCTCGGGGCGTCGTAAATTATCTAGACGGGTAAACTGCTTCTGGCAAGTTGTGCAAGTGAACACCTTGGTGGTTGACAGAGTGTCGGATGAAACGGTCAGACCGCTTCCCTTTTATAGCACGCTTGCTGGTGATCTATTTTTAGCACACTTAGTTCATCTACCTCCAACTCGAGGACCGAGATGTACTGGTGTATGACTGAGCCGCATTGCGCGCGCGCGTGTGTGTGTTTGTGTGTATGTGTGAGCAGTGGATTTTACATCCGGGACATTTTATTCACCTACATAGAAGTACCCGGATGCAGGCGCGGACGTCGAGTGCCCGGATGAAAGACACGGACGTCAGCGAAAAAAAACCCCGCATACAGCTCACTACATGCAGTCGCCTCCTCAAGAACCTCATACATACCCGGATGCAGGCGCGGACGTGAAGTGCCCGGATGAAGACACGGACGTCAGCGAAAAAAAATACATACAGCTCGCTACATGCAGTCGCCTCCTCAAGAACCTCATACGTACCCTGATGCAGGCGCGGACGTGAAGTGCACGGATGAAGACACGGATGTCAGCGAAATTCTGGGGGAAAGCCCCACAGACAGGTCAGTACATATATTCCTATCATGTTTCCTACCCAGGTCACGCCCGATTCACGCATAATAAAAGGATTGACCTGTAACCTTTGTTGTTGTTGCTCTCTTTTTTGGACTAACCAATATAGAATAGTACGTACCACGGACTACACCCGTAGAGCTACGTATAGGTGCGCAAGTGTGACTTGGATCATAAAACACGTCCCTCTGGATCCCACACCCCCATTCCTACGGTTGCAGAGCCATGACGGACACCCATCCCTATGCGACTCTCATTTTACAGCATGCGACCGTGGTTAATTCACTCACGGATTACCGAGCAGTGGTGCGGTCCATGTTTGCAGATGGCGACGACAACGAGGGGCGACGCCAGATCCTGAAAGAGTTCACGGAAGCGGTCCTCGACAGAGTGCACTCGATGGAGAGGTGTGCTATCACTCACCACTACTGGACTATGACAGCCATCCTTGATGCCCGGACTATGGACCACGAGCGCTCACGCCGGAACCAGCGACGGCTCGTTGGCCTAGTAATGGTCTTTGCCCTATTGACCCTGACGCTGTGGCAATGACAACGACAGAAAAAGAACGGCTCTTCAGAGCCTCCACAGATGCGCTTATGTGCAACCGATATATACGAGGGTCAGTCACAGTGTGCGTCATTCACCGATCGTCATTGCGTCAACCATGTCACCGAGGGACCTGACCATAAATACGAGAGACAGTGAGAGTGTGTGTCATTCACCGTTCGTCATTGGGTCAACCATGTCACCAGCCCTACGCGCCATCCTTCCCCTTACACCCCGGGTGGGTTTACACGTCTATGAAGATAAAGTCACCATCGTTGAATACCGTGGGGATGTTTGCTGAGACTGTGTCGAAAACGGTTACACCACACCGTGACGGCTGGACCAAATTTAAACGGGTGTTGAGCGGTGAGCTCGACGGAAACCTCATCCACATAGACAATGCCATCTACGTACACCGTGGACTCTTCTTCCCACGCCTGGGCCGTTACCAAGACCCTACGTGAGGCTTCACCCTAGACCCCGATCGGCTGGATATCTAGGCTCTTCTGAACTGTGGGTATAAGCGGGCTCTCTGTGATCGCATCACCAGTGGTAGTCGTCTCCCCGGGCTCATCTTCACTGGGTCTAACCCTCTTGGGTGCCTCTTTAGTGGGAAGTTGTCGCCCAAACCGTAGAGACGGGGTATGAATCAAACGCTGATGCCGTCTTAACTGACTGGATCGTTTATCGTCTCAATCGTTACGTTGTTCCGTCGTCCCCTTGTGGAATGAGCCTTCGTGGCGCAGTAAATTATCCTCCCGATTGAATGACCGTGAGCAGGTTATACAAGTATACCGTGCATCGTTGTGGGTGGAGGTCTCGGGGCGTCGTAAATTATCTAGACGGGTAAACTGCTTCTGGCAAGTTGTGCAAGTGAACATCTTGGTGGTTGACAGAGTGTCGGATGAAACGGTCAGACCGCTTCCCTTTTATAGCACGCTTGCTGGTGATCTATTTTTAGCACACTTAGTTCATCTACCTCCAACTCGAGGACCGAGATGTACTGGTGTATGACTGAGCCGCATTGCGCGCGCGCGTGTGTGTGTTTGTGTGTATGTGTGGGCAGTGGATTTTACATCCGGGACATTTTATACACCCGGATAGAAGTACCCGGATGCAGGCGCGACGTCGAGTGCCCGGATGAAAGACACGGACGTCAGCGAAAAAAAACCCCACATACAGCTCACTACATGCAGTCGCCTCCACAAGACCTCATACATACCCGGATGCAGGACGCGGACGTGAAGTGCCCGGATGAAGACCGGACGTCAGCGAAAAAAAATACATACCTCGCTACATGCAGTCGTCAAGAACCTCACGTACCCTGATGCAGGAGCGGACGTGAAGTGCACGGATGAAGACACGGATGTCAGCGAAATTCTGGGGGAAAGCCCCATAGACAGGTCAGTACATGCATTCCTATCATGTTTCCTACCCAGGTCACGCCCGATTCACGCATAATAAAAGGATTGACCTGTAACCTTTGTTGTTGTTGCTCTTTTTTTTGGACTAACCAATATAGAATAGTACGTACCACGGGCTACACCCGTAGAGCTACGTATAGGTGCGCAAGTGTGACTTGGACCATAAAACACGTCCTTCTGGATCCCACACCCCAATTCCTACGGTTGCAGAGCCATGACGGACACCCATCCCTATGCGACTCTCATTTTACAGCATGCGACCGTGGTTAATTCACTCACGGATTACCGAGCAGTGGTGCGGTCCATGTTTGCAGATGGCGACGACAACGAGGGGCGACGCCAGATCCTGAAAGAGTTCACGGAAGCGGTCCTCGACAGAGTGCACTCGATGGAGAGGTGTGCTATCACTCACCACTACTGGACTATGACAGCCATCATTGATGCCCGGACTATGGACCACGAGCGCTCACGCCGGAACCAGCGACGGCTCGTTGGCCTAGTAATGGTCTTTGCCCTATTGACCCTGACGCTGTGGCAATGACAACGACAGAAAAAGAACGGCTCTTCAGAGCCTCCACAGATGCGCTTATGTGCAACCGATATATACGAGGGTCAGTCACAGTGTGCGTCATTCACCGATCGTCATTGCGTCAACCATGTCACCGAGGGACCTGACCATAAATACGAGAGACAGTCAGAGTGTGTGTCATTCACCGTTCGTCATTGGGTCAACCATGTCACCAGTCCTACGAGCCATCCTTCAGCTTACACCCCGGGTGGGGTTACACGTCTATGAAGATAAAGTCACCATCGTTGAAGATCGTGGAGATGTTTGCTGGTCGCGCGCTGAGACCGTATCGAATACGCTTACGCTACACCGTGACGGCTGGACCAAATTTAAACGGGTGTTGATCGGTGAGCTCGACGGAAACCTCATCCACATAGACAATGCCATCTACGTACACCGTGGACTCTTCTTCCCACGCCTGGGCCGTTAGCAAGACCCTACGCGAGGCTTCACTCTAGACCCCGATCTGTGGACAGCCTTCGAGAAAGTGGTGCCTATTGTGGACCAGCTGTTTACACCGGACGAGCGGTCAGCTGTTCAGTTGGAGTGGGCTCGTGCCCTGAGTGAAACGGCGGCAGAACCCAATGAACAAATTACCAAACCTAGCAATGAAGCGGAGGCAGGCGACGATGCCATTGATTACCCGGCTATTATCAGCCTAGTGACATGACCACCCGATCCTTTGATCTTGCGTCATAAACTTTTTCTCCCTATTAAGGCGAGAGACAGTCAAATCTTGTACCATTCACGTACTGATCATGACGGAGTATATAATACGGGCGTTTCTCAGCTTGACTCCCGAGGTCTTCCTGCACGTCTATGCGGCTACGGTCGATATCATGGAGATGGGAGACATCTGTGATGCAGACCCTACACAACCGTGCCCGGATCACATTCGTCTGTCCCGGGAGGGCTGGATCAAATTCAAACGGGTGTTGTCTGGTGAACTGGACGCTGACCTCATCCACTTGTGTCACGATGTGTACATCCGACGCGGCCCCTCCTTTGCTCAATTGGCTCGACTAGATGGGGGTACAGTGCATTTCACTACATTGTGCAGAATCTGTTCAGTAAAAACAAAGAACATCGAAACATCAGCTTAAATGCCCACTACCTGGTGGTCTTCAAAAATCCGAGAGATACCACTCAACTGCTGCACCTGGCGAGACAGATGTACCCCGGCCGCACGCCGATTGCTTTGGGAGCCTTTAAAAATGCGGCAACCCCTCAGCACGGGTATGTGCTCTTCGACCTCAAGCAAGCCACCCCCGATCACCTTCGACTACGGACCGGAATCTTTCCCGGAGAGACCAACCACGTTTACATGCAAAAATAATGTAAACACACCCACAGTGGGTACCCCAGCTGCGGTGTGTGTGTTTGATGATGGGGATAACAAAAAGAATTAATACCACATCATGGCTGACTTTGTGTCTGTTCGATATTCAGGAGGTAGCCCGCAAAAGGATAAAAAGAGCAGAGTTGTGGGTTCTAGCATTAGTTGTACAATGTCTGCGCGATTACGGAAGCACACCCCGACGCTCCGTGTATTGAAGACGGCCACACCCCTGTATCACCCACAGCCCCAAAGTGGGTGGAAGACGAAGTCCTGTAGACTGTACCTGCATCGTTCAAGAAACAAGCTGGCCTGGTATTACAACGGATGAAACAGAATCCTAACATGACTTGGAATGATAAAGGTGAACTACTGGTACAGAATCAGGTGGTCCCTGGTACTCACATGACGGTTTAGTGAATGACCTGATGCGTCAACGCAGGTCGCACACGGATCCTCGAGGATGGGAGGTCTTCGCTCAAGGCTTGAAAGACATGCATGTACCACAGCAATTGGTGGGGAACCCCCAGCGCTGGGCCTGGATGCAGCGGACCCAGCAATCACCGAGTGGCCCACTACCTTCTTGGGAAGCCGAATGGGAACCGGAGTTCCCCCCCCCCCACCCCAAAACACCACCACGACGGGCACCTTCTTTTCACTCCTTTAAAAAACTACCATTGATCATGACACCCCACAATTCCAGAGCCGTGACACGTAGCAAGTCACCGCGACGAACACGACGCCGGACACAACAGCCCAAGGCCTGGAACACCTATTAAAACCAACAGCAGCAGCAGGACAGATCAGTCGCCATGTTTTACCTCAACCTACCCAGTAACAGTTCGCTGGATGTGTTTCCTGACAACACCATGGCCAAGTACGTGACCCAGTTACCGCAACCGTTGCATTTACCTGGACGCTGGGAATGTGGCCTCGTGGATATCCAATACCCTTACTCGTGGTACAACATGCGAGCCAATGAAGTGCGGTACGAGGTGACCTACGAAGGAAAAAACACCCGACTCACCCTCCCCGAAGGCCAATACGATACCCCCAAGGAGTTCATGCAGGGGCTGACAGGATTGTTGCATTATGAGGCTCTACGTGAGGTGACGAATACTTCAACACCCGTCAAATCCTTTCCCTTCAAGAATCAGGTGGACTTCGATTACAACGCACACAACGACAAGGGACAGATTCTCCTCACCGCCAACGTGAGTGTCGTACTGAGTCCTATTCTACAGCAAATGCTGGGTCTCGCTCACCCGACCTACACGGGTCCATTCGACATGGGCTGGGGAACATAGTCGGGAGTATCGTCAAAACGTTCCTGCCCTTGGTAACGCGTGTTGTGAAAGCGATCGGCAAACAAGCGGTCCGAAGTGGACTGCAAGTCGCCGGTGATGTCTTGGGGGGTACGGCACCCAAAGAAACCTTGAAACGGCGGGCCAAAGAAGCGGGAGGGGCCTTGGTCGCCAAAGCACAACGCGCCGTAGGGAATAAAAGACCTGCACCACCGAGCCCAGGCACCAGTCGACGACCGAAACAGCGACGACGCCCATCGAAGACCGATGATATCTTTTCTTAAAACATGTCCTTAATCCACGCAAAGACCTGCCCCTCCACCAACAGTGAATTTGATTTGTGGACCGTCCCGCCTACACAGACCAGTGCCGAACAAGTATTATGGGTGGAGCATCTCCCGCTCTCCAGCATCAACGAAACAGGGCCCATCGAGTTCACCATCAGTAATGCTGATACGGCCTATGTGGATTTAGCCCATACGTACTTGTATGTGAAAGCCAAGGTCGTCAATGGGGATGACTCCAGAATCGTCCAAGCTGCAACGGTGGGCCCGACGAATCTCTGGCTGCACTCTATGTTTCAACAGGTGGATATTTTTCTCAGCGACAAGCTCATCAGTGACTCGACCAACACGATGTCGGTGTGTCGTATGGACGAGAGGCTAAAGAATCTCAGCTGACAGCCGCTTTATTCTACCAGGACACAGCCGAGCACATGGACACGGTGGGCAATGAAGGATATAACAAACGGAAGGATTTCACCGCGAACGGCGCCTCGGTGGATCTCATGGGTCTACTGCACGCAGACATTTTCACGCAAGACCGGTACCTCTTAAACAAGATCCCTATCAAAATCCGACTGATACGGGCGCCTCCGACTTTCGCCTTGATGGCCACTAACGTAGAGGGGCATGCAGCCGACTATAAGATCGTCATCCAAGACACAGTCCTGTATGTCCGAAAAGTGAAACCGAATCCAGCCGTTCAATTGGGACACCTCAAAGCCTTGGAAACAAAACCAGCCCAGTACCCTATCCGACGTGTGCAAACCAAAGTGTTCTCTGTGCCTGCTGGAAATATGAGCGCCAACAAAGAAAACTTGTTCCCGGGGGAACTACTCAAACGATTGATCCTGGCCTGTGTGGAAAATACCAGTTTCAGCGGAGCCTACCCAGAGAATCCGTTTAACTTTAAACATTTCGGCATCAAATTTGTGGCCCTGCATGTGGACGGACAACAGGTCCCAGCCACGGCCTTAAAGGTCATCCCAAACGCTATGAGGTCAAAAATATAAAAAAATAGTCCTTTCGATTCTGAAAATAATGATATTTTTTTCATAATTTTGTGCAGTCTGGTTGGCGAGATATTGCCGTTTGAAAGGTGAAAATCGCTCTCCTGTCAATTCCAGCTGTGACGTCACGGAGGGAAGCCGTCTTGTATTCTCTATGTTAAAGCCGTATACCACAGTCGTATGTAGCTGCTGATTTCTGGAGATTTTCGGAGTATCGGGGCATCATTTTTTAAATATGCCGCGACGTTGTGTAGTGGGAGGTTGCAGTTTTACTACAGATGACGGTGTTAGTATTCATTTGTGGCCCAAAGACGAGAAAATCGCTGCAAATTGGACGAAATTTGTACGCAACACGAGAGTGTGGAAAGAGGGCCCGAGCCAGTACTCGTATAATTTGCTCGGCACATTTTGACAGAAAGACATCATTCGAGGACATCTACAGCGTAGCAGTTGAATTCGGGTACAAACCAAAACTAAAGAGAACAGCTATTCCAACTATCAAACGTAAGAACAATCAGAATGTGACGGCAAAGAAATCGGACAAGGAGAATCTATCACGGACATCGGCTGAACGAACCTAGCCTGCAAGCGAGGCCTCGGGCAGGGGGACGGCTGTACATGCCCTGCTCGCTCTCGCGTGGCATTTGTTGCTTGAGCACCTACAGGTTAGACTGGATGAGTCTCTATTTCATATATACACGTTTAACCATTTGTTCCAATGTGTCTTAATGTCTGTATTTGTATGTTCAATTTTATTCATTCTATGTATGCGTTTTTAGCCAAATGTTGGCACAAACTTCACGCAAATAAATTATCTAAATTATATACTGTTTAATAATAATAATAAAATGATCTTTCATAAATATATATACGTTTGATAAGTAAATAAATAAAAAACACCAATTGGAGTGAATGGCTGTAGATACAGAAGTGATAATTATACTTTCATAATCCCTTGACATTTGAGATTGTGGGAATATCATTCGATTTCAATTTAATTGAGGTAATTTGTCGAAAATTGAGCAAATGTGAATGCCGATCCACTCACCACGGCTTACTTTTCGCCATGAATGTCCAAAGTTTTTTTATCAAACTATATAATTCTGAAATTGGTATTTCATGGGGATTATGGGAAAACAAACAAAATTCAAGTCGGACGTATATCAGTAGAGTTATCAACAGTTTACTGTCCATACTGCCGAATCCCGGAGTTTATCCCTTCGAAAAGGCTGCCTCGGTCAGTAACAACAATAACAACACAGATGTGCTCGTTCGTTACATCACAGAATCGTTCTACATTCAATACAGTTTGAAATATATGGACATTTGGTCTTATAGATAACGATAGTAAAGTTTCAAGTCAAGTTGCATACCAATCTGTATTCAACAAACGACCTCTCCGAATCCTGTCGTCGTCGTCGAGTTCCACGTTGTCAGAATGGTTCTCACTGTCAGAATCGGAGACGTACGGCTCCAATATATAGGGCTGAATTCCGTCGTTGGTCGTCAAACTGTTATTTTGCCCGTCATCATCCTCCTCTAGATCTATTTCATCTTCTTGGTGAAAAATATTTCCATCCAAGGAGCTGATATCGCTTGAATCGACATCTGAATCGGAGCTCTGACTGCATTCGCTTTCCATGTTATCCGCCATTTTTTCTCAGGCAAGTTCCCTCTGTGACGTCATCAAACCCAGCTGTGAAACTGAATAAACCCACTTTGCTCCCATATTACGTGTGTTTATGATCAGATAAGATTTTTTTCAATATTTTTTTCATACAAAGTGCAGTATGAACTATGATTATTAAGCCTTTTTAGACCAAAAAAAAATCCGTTTGGGATGACCTTTAACACCGAACTTCGTGCGCAGGAATTTCATTCGAGCCTATCAGAACCTGTTTACAGCCACCGGTCAAATCAACCAGGACGAAGGGAATATGATCAGTCGGGAGGATTACGCGAACGGATACACGTTGTTCTGTTTCGATCTGACCCCTACCTTAGAGAACGACCATCAGCTGGCTCTGGCCAAGCAAGGCAATTTACGGTTGGAAATCCACTTTGCACGAGCCCTCGGGACCATCGTCAATGTGATCTGCTACGCCGAGTTTGACAACATCATTCAAGTGGACAAGGCGCGCAACGTCCTAAGATCGTCATCCAATACGCAGTCCTGTATGTCCGAAAAGTGAAACCGAATCCAGCCGTTCAATTGGGACACCTCAAAGCCTTGGACACAAAACCAGCCCAGTACCCTATCCGACGTGTGCAAACCAAAGTGTTCTCTGTGCCTGCTGGAAATATGAGCGCCAACAAAGAAAACTTGTTCCCGGGGGAACTACCCAAACGATTGATCCTGGCCTGTGTGGAAAATACCAGTTTCAGCGGAGCCTACCCAGACAAGCCGTTTGACTTTAAACATTTCGGCATCAATTTTGTGGCCCTGCATGTAGACGGACAACAGGTCCCAGCCACGGCCTTAACACTGAACTTTGGGCGCAGGAATTTCATTCGAGCCTATCAGAACCTGTTTACAGCCACCGGTCAAATCAACCAGGACGAAGGGAATATGATCAGTCGGGAGGATTACGCGAACGGATACACGTTGTTCTGTTTCGATCTGACCCCTACCTTAGAGGACGACCATCAGCTGGCTCTGGCCAAGCAAGGCAATTTACGGTTGGAAATCCACTTTGCACGAGCCCTCGGGACCACCGTCAATGTGATCTGCTACGCCGAGTTTGACAACATCATTCAAGTGGACAAGGCGCGCAACGTCCTGTGCGGCTTTGCCACCTAACATGGATACAGACCAGATAACCACCGTGCTTTAGAATGACACAGGGACACGTATGGTTCTTCAAGGGGTGTTCGCCCGAGATGTGTTCCCATTAGACCGTATGTATCCTGCTGCTAAAGTTCTCGACACGGACCCGTTGGATCGGCCGGGTGAACATTGCGTGGGCGTGTACTTGACAGAACCGCAGGGCGAATGCTTTGACCCGTGCTGCCTGCCGCCCCTCCATCCAGATTTAACAGACTTCATGGATCAAGGCACAGAGACGTGGTGTTGGAACAGCCAAACGTTGCGACACCTGACCAGTAGCGTGTGCGGACAATATTGCTTGTTTTACGTGTACCATCGATGCCGGGGAAGAACCTTATCTATCATCGTACAGATGTTTGACGAGTACCCCAAGGCCGAGGACCGAGATGTACTCGTATATGACTGGGCCGCCCATCATTTCAATGTACAAGCCCCGTTCTGGGCTTAAGTTCTTTCAATGTACAAGCCCCCTGTTCTGGGCTTAAGTTCTTTCATGAAAAGCCCCCTGTTCTGGGCTTAAGTTCTATCGATTGCAATGTACAAGCCCCCGGTTCTGGGCTTCAGTTTCCACGTGGTTGTTCTCACGTTGTTGTTGTTATTTATTGTCGAATAAAAAAAAAAAGAGATCTCACCCAAAAAAAAACCTGTCTTGTGTGTTTTCTATATGAGCATAATGCATGAAGGCAACAGACATGTGGGATTCGGTCGAACTGGCTTTCAACACCGTTGAGAAAGTAGCCAATCAGTGGCCTAGAATGGGCCAAATGTAACCAATCAATGCACAGAAAACAATGCAAGAGCACTGCAGTAAAATAGAGAGCCAATGAAATCAGCCTACAGACCAAGTACATGTTTTGGTCTATGTTGAAAGCGGGCATTCCAGCGCAAAAATTTTGACGAGGAGTTACAAGTTACAAGAGCAACAAGTGGAGTGAAGTGAGGTTCGAGGTGCGGGTAAAGACCAGGAGGATGCCGAGTGGAGACTCGTCCAACACCTATCGATTATGTTTATTACTATAAGTTCCATGGTTTCAGTATTTTTTCATGCCAAGACGGTTCTAGGAAAAACTGAGGGTTCCCCCCTGGCCATTTAACATGGGCATAGTGCGGGATATTGTGGGGGACCCTGTGCATTCCATGGGTCCTTGCGGAGGGCGGATAAAGGCTATCTATTGGCCCGGAGAGGGCCGAACCTTGCCGGAAGGGAGACATTTGACCTTTTGACCTGGATGTGACCTTTGACTTTTTGACCCGAAATTTACCCGCGCACTTCCGGATAACCCGCGCGAGCGCGCGCGCGGCGGGATACCCCGCGCCCGCTGCAGCCGGGCCGGGCCGGGGAAAACCCGGATGTTGAAAAGGTCCCGAATGTTGAAGAGGTCCCGGTTGTTCTAGTACATGCATTCGATACGTCTAAGGTCTAAGGAAAAATTAGAACTCTTCTGTGTTCGGAGGTCGGAGGTCATTCTGAAAACCGGAAGTGACGTCACATACTTGCGCAGACCCACCAAACCACGTGACCAGCGCAGCAGAATGTTGAAAACGAACGACACACTAGTCCAGGCGGATGCTCCCTCACGACTGCTTCACATTGACACCTCACTCGACCCCATCGTACCATTAGTGGCCCACTTCGACTCCAAAACGTCTATTTCCATACCCTTTTCCCACAATTACCTATCTGCGCATGCGAACGAACGACACGCTAGTCCAGTCGGATGCTCCCTCACGAGAGCTTCAAAATAAGACCGCATACGACACCATAGGATCATTAGGGGCTCACCTAGACCCCAAAACATCTATTTCCATACCCTTTTCCCACAATTCTCTGTCTGCGCATGCGCAGAATGCTGAAAACGAACGACACACTAGTCCAGGTGGATACTCCCTCACGAATGCTTCACATTGATACCTCACTCGATCTAATCGGCCCACTAGTGGCCCACCTAGTCCTAAAAACGTCTATTTCCGTACCCTTTTCCCACAATTTCCTGTCTGCGCATGCACAGAATGTTGACAACGAACGATACACTAGTCCAGATGGATGCTCCCTCACGTATGCTTCACATTGATACCTCACTCGACCCAATCGGCCCACTAGTGGCCCACCTAGACCCCAAAACGTCTATTTCCATAACCTTTCTCTACTGCGCATGCGCAGAAAGACGTCCGTTCCACGTCACACCCAGCCCGTTGGATAGTCCCACACGTATGCTTCATATTGATACCTCACTCGACCCAATCGGTCCACTAGCGGTCAGTTGTAATTAATATAGTAAGTTACATGTGTGGACACAAATAGTTCGTGCAAAAGCTTAAGGGTAAATCATATGATGTGGAATACAACTGAAGGAAATGTTGTCCTTCATTTAAGGGGAGACGAAGTTCAAAACTAACAGGGGTTCGGTACTGCGGGGATTCCCCCGCTAGTTATTTCATATTATACTTCTGAAATAAAATATGGCTCGTGCAAAAGCTTTAGGGTAAATCATATGATGTGGAACACAAATATTTGATAGCAAAATTGAAGGAAATGGGGTCCTTCTTTCAATGCGACACGAAATTCAAAACTAACAGGGATTCGGTACTGCGGGGATTCCCCCGCCAGTTATTTCATATTATACTTCTGAAATAAAATATGGTACATGCAAAAGCTTTAGGGTAAATCATATGATGTGGAATAGAATGATTTGATAGCAAAATTGAAGGAAACTGTGTCATTCATTTAAGGCGACATGAAATTCAAAACTAACAGGGGTTCAGCACTGCGGGAACCCTCGCCGGTGATTTCATATTGTACTTCTGAAATAATGTCATCAATAGTAATTACTATAAAGGAAAATATTATAGGTGATTCGGGAATTGCATATAACGAAATTTGTAGATAAAAATCCAGTTTCCAGTTTCGGACAGCGCTGCAAAACAATAGGTGTCTTCCCCTAGGCAGAACCAATGTGCACCACAAAGTTGAAGTTGATTGACAAAGGCATTTAAAAGTTATCCGATGGAAAAGAAAAGTGAATGGAAGACGAAGCGGAAGAAAGAAGAAAATGACAAACACATAAGGCATCCCTAGAGATGCCTAATGATAAAAAGTAATGAATCAGGATAGCACCATAAAACACCATCATAAAAGGGTTCGGCAGGGCTATAGGGTACAGGATGCAGCACCAGGGGCGTGCGCATGATGGCACTTCCGGCTATGACCTCACTTCCGAAGATGTACATAGGTGAACGCGCATGCATGCGGGGGCGTCATCAGGGTCCAAGTGGCCCCACCAGGTGCACCCACAGACGTGTTATGACGTCACATCCGGTAATGACGCCATCTTCAGTGTAGGGAACCTCAATGTAATGTTACGGAGCAACATTAGTGTTACAGGGCATCAATTCAGCATGGTAAAACGGCATTGAAGTGCTTTATAGCGTCTGTTTCGTGCCAAAGTGAAACAATGCGCACCAATGTACTTAATACAGAACAGTAGTGTACTGTATTGGGAGTGAGGTACAGTCTTGGGTGTTTTAACATGGCCTTCTCAAGTGCGCGTCCGAGCGACTGTGCTTTCTCTACTACTCCTGGGGTCACACATGAAGTCACCTAGTCTTTTCTGGGTACACTCCAATGTTCACATGTACGTCCAAGGGTCATATGTTCACCCCTAATGCTAATGCTAATGCTATGCTAATGCATAGGGGGACACATGTCTCAAGTGTGCACTCGAGCATAGGCTGTACAGGACGGCGATGCGCTGATTGGTGGAGAGAACAACGTAGGGTGCGAGCTTATAAAAGTAACGGTATATCGGAGTTTTCATCATTCACTGATCCGCAGCCGACATGTTCCCTTGTACGACCTGCCTGAAGCCATTTACTCGTCCGGAAGATGTGCGACGCCACGAGTCCTTCATCAACAACGGCGCACGGTATACTTGTATAACCTGCTCACGGTCATTTAATCGAGATGATGCATTACGGCGCCATGAGAGAGCACTTCAAGAGGGCGCGACGGACCAATGTAACGAATGCGGTCGACTATTCAAACGACCAGGTCAGTTAACACAGCATCAACGTTTGATTCATGCCCCGCAAATCCGACACGCGGCCAACTTCCTA